>JASAMV010008114.1:0-111481 GCA_030248065.1 Rhynchonema sp. JSB1_4 | reverse complement strand
TATTTCGCTCCACGTCAGAGACGAACCACATAAGTACTTCGCACGCACACGCAGGCGATCTGACACCAAAATGGTACGCGATTCGTCAACACATCGAACGACTGACGGGTGTGCCCAATAGATGGCCAATACCGGCAAAATGGCGAGAAGATGTACTATGGCGACATTGAATTCGCGTAATCCGGCAGTCAGCTCAGTGTTCGGTATTTATCGGGCATTTAAAATAATTGTTTCCTTTCAAGAATGCTCCCGGCACGCGGCTATTCGACCTTCTGCCGTATTTGGTCCAACCCAACACGATACGAAATGTTGACTATCCGATGACGATGGAGCAGTTGGACCGGTATTCGGCATGGTACTGTACGAAACGGTGATCAGAGACCGCGGCGGATACGTTTTGAACCTGCAAGGTGGGTGAGCAACAAAAGTTTACTTTACCTTTGAACACGACTGTGTCCAAAGTAGCATGAAGCAGGTGTCTCACGATCGTGGCTATGTGTTCGTCAATCGTCATCAACTGGCGGTCATCGTTGGGCATGGTCGCCACACATCCCGACCAACGGCACTGCTGTCATGTTGGAAGTGGGGATCAATTGTCGATCCTCGTCGAAAACCAGGGCCGAATATGTTATGGAACGTTCATCAACGACACAAAGGGTTCGGGCTGGAGGCGTTTTTAAACGGTTTACGCGCCATCGTAATTGACATATACCTTTATGGGGGAAAACGTTGGATTTCCATCCACTCATTGGTTACCCAACAGGATTGGTGTCAAACGTCACACTCGATGGACGGGTGTTGAGAAAGTGGACGATCTACCCGCTGCATCTGGAGAAAGTGGCTAAACACGCCGAAAGGTTGATCACCTCATCCCATCATCGCAGACAACTTGCGGTTGGGAAATAGTCAATCTGATTGTTATGTACATTGGGAAGTTATCGCATGAACGTGTACTCTCTTGCTCCAGCAACATGATTCCAATGACGAAGGGTTCATTCCCAAATTCTACGTGGCTGGTTTCGCCCCTACACCACATGTTGGTGATACGTACCTCGACATGACCGGTTGGGGTCGCGGATTCGCGTTTGCCCACGATGGATACAATTTAGGTTTATGATCAATCACAGTTTCTGAAGATTGGTCACCATAATTACATTCTTCATGTCCTTCATTCTCAAGCAGGTCGTTATCCTGGGCGACCAAAGGTCCACAGACAGACACTGTACGCATCCAGTTTGTAAAACCAGCCGCAACAATATTACCATCTTTGAGATGGAGCACGCGCGTTCTGCCCCTCCAGGGACATCGGCAGTGCGAAAGGGCACGACTTATGCTACTACTCCACATCTTGGGCTGATTATAAGGCGGTTTAGTGATGTTAATTGGAAGAATTCTATGTAATATGCATCGGGGGTGTTCAAGTTGAAAGCTTGACTTCAAGCTCCTGTTTGAACTGAAGTCACTTTCACCCAACACTAATGAATAAATAAACAGTTTGCATTTTTGACACGGTCTCACGTGTTTGTGTATGCCTGCGATATGCGAATAAAATTTGAATTGAACTGATGAAAAGGTTTCAACGTTTCACCGGACAGTTTGCCGGGTTAAACAATTTACCCCGTTTAGACCTGACTCGTAAACGGGGCTTCTCACCGCGCATCTGGGGCAGGCTTGTCAGAAAAACAGCTGCCAGGTATGTACCCCGATTACGATCACGTTTTTCACCATAAAGGTATATGTCAATTACGATGGCGCGTAAACCGTTTAAAAACGCCTCCAGCCCGAACCCTTTGTGTCGTTGATAAACATTCCGTGACATCTCGGCCCTGGTTTTCGACGAGGATCGACAATACGATCCCCGACTTCCAACATGACAGCAGTGCCGTTAGTAGGGATGTGTGGACGTTGAACGATGACCGCCAGTTGACTACGATTGACGAACACATAGCCACGATCGTGCACACCTGCTTCATGCTACTTTGGACACAGTCGTGTTCAAAAGTAAAGTCGGACTTTTCTTGCTCACCCACCTTGCAGGTCAAAAACGTATCCGCCGCGGTCTCTAGATCACCGTTTCGTACAGTACCATGCCGTAATAAGTGGTCCAACTGCTCCATCGTCATCGGATAGTCAACATTTCGTATCGTGTTGGGTTGGACCAAATACGGCAGAAGGTCGAATAGCGTGCCGAGCATTCTTTTGAAAGGAAACAATTAAATTAAATGCCCGATAAATGAAAGAAACACTGAGCTGACTGCCGATTACGCGAATATACAATGTCGCCATCGTAAGTCAAATCATCGCCATTTAGCACGGTATACGGCCATTTATTGGGCATTTAAAATAATTAGTTTCCTTTTGAGGAATTCTCGGCGCGCTATTCGACCTTCTGCCGTATTTAGGTCCAAACCCAGACACGATACGAAATGTTGACTAATAACCGAATGACGATGGAGCAGTTGGACCAGCTATTACGGCATGGTAGACTACAAAAAACAGTGAATCGAAAAACCACGGCGGAATACGTTTTGAAAACCTGCAAGGTGGGTGAGACAAAACAAAAGTTTACTTTACTTTTGAACACGACTGTGTCCAAAGTAGAAACATGAAGCAGGTGTGCACGATCGTGGAGCTATGTGTTCGTCAAATCGTAGTCAAACATGGCGGTCAGATCGTTCAAAAGACGTCCACACATCCCGACCAAAACGGCAACTGCTGTCATGTTGGAAGTCGGGGATCGATTGTCGAATCCTCAATCAAAAACCAGGGCCCGAAAATTGTTATGGAACGTTCAATCAACGACACAAAGGGTTCGAGGCTGAGAGGCAGTTTTTAAACGGTTTACGCGCCATCGTAATTGACGTATACCTTTATGGTGAAAAACGTGATCGTAATCGGGGTCTATACCTGGCAGCTGTTATTAGAGCCTGCCCCAGATGTGTGAAAAGTGCCAACGTTTACGACCAGGTGTAAACGGGGTTAATTGTTTTCTTAACCCGGCAAACTGTACCCGGTGAAACATTGAAACCTTTTCATGAGTTCAGTTCAATTTTATTCGCATATCGCAGGCATACACAAACGCGAGAGACCGTGTCAAAATGCAAACCGCTTCATCGATTCATAATGTCTTGAAGATGAAGTGACTTCAGTTAAAACAGGAGGCTTGAACTGAAAGCTTTCAACTTGAGCACCCCCGATGCATATTATATAAAAGAATTTTGAGATTGACATCACTGAAACCCGCCTTATAGATCGGTGGCCGAGATTGGGTAGCTTGAATAAGTCGTGCCCTTGGCACGGCCGATGTCCCTGGAGAGGGCGGGACTCGCGTGCTCCATCTCAGAAGATGGTTAATATTGTTTTCGGCCGCGCTTCACAAATGGATGGTACAGCGTCTGTTGTGAAACTTTGGTCGCCCGATAACGACCTGTTGAGACGGAAGGACATGAAGAATGTAATTATGGTGACCGATCTTCAGAAACTGTAGATTGATCGTAGAATTTAAATTGTATCCATCGTGTCGGCAATCCCGAATCCACGACCCCGACCCGTCCTGTCGAGGGTACGTATCACCGACATGTGGTGTAAGGTAGAAACCAGCCACGTAGAATTTGGGAATGAAACCTTGCGTCAGTTGGAATCATCTTCTTGGAGCAGAAAAGGAGAATACACGTTCATGCGATAACTTCCCCAATGTGCATAACGATCAGATTGACTATTTCCCAACCGCAAGTTGTCTGCGATGATGGGATGAGGTGATCAACCTTTCGGCGTGTTTAACCGCTTTCTCCAGATGCAGCGGGTAGATTGTCCACTTTCTCAACACCCGTCCCATCGAGTGTGATTTTTGACACCAATCCTGTTCGGTAACCAATGAGTGGATGGAAATCCAAAGTTTTCCGTTTAAAAACGCCTCCAGCCCGAACCCTTTGTGTATATGATCAACAAGAAAGAAAATATTCGGCCCAGGTTTTCGGCGATAAAAGACATATGGTTCCCTGGCCTTCCGACATGACAGCAGTGCGTCGGTACTGGATGATGTTTCTAGGCACGTGGAACGATTGAACGTAAGTTTCATACTCTTGAACCGAACAGATGAGCATAGATATTGCACACCTGGTTCATGCTACTTTGAACGCAACCCAGTCCTGTTCAGTAGTAATGTAAACTTTTGAGACCTCACCCTGACGGTTCAAAACTGTATCCGCCGCGGTCTCTGATCACCGTTGCGCACAGTACAATGCCGTAATAAGTGATGCAACTGATCTATCGTCATCCTATAGTCAATTTTCGTATCGTGTTGGGTTGGACCAAATACGGCAGAAGCGTGCCGGGAATATGGAATACGTAGATGTTTTTGTTTTTCTTCCGTTCAGTTATCATATTGCTAGAACACGCTACGCTATTCGACCTTCTGCCTAATTGATCCAACCTCAACACGATACGAAATGTTGACAATCCGATGACTATGGAGCAGTTGGACCACTTTTATGCCATGGTACTGTACGAAACGGTGATCAGAGACCGCGGCGGATACGTTTTGAACCTGCAAGGTGGGTGAGCACCAAAAGTTTACTT
This sequence comes from Rhynchonema sp. JSB1_4, assembly GCA_030248065.1. Taxonomy (NCBI): domain Eukaryota; kingdom Metazoa; phylum Nematoda; class Chromadorea; order Monhysterida; family Xyalidae; genus Rhynchonema; species Rhynchonema sp. JSB1_4. Next base: position 106,903 of record JASAMV010008114.1, on the reverse strand, counting down.
TACTTTATGAACACGACTTGGCTGGCGTGAGTTTAAATTTTTCAACTCACGCAATATAAGGAATCAACCATATGTCGCTTAGCATTACCATGCTAGCTCCGATGGGGGAAAACGTTGGATTTCCATCCACTCATTGATTGCCCAACAGGATTGGTGTCAAACGTCACACTCGATGGACGGGTGTTGAGAAAGTGGACAATCTACCCGCTGCATCTGGAGAAAGTGGCTAAACACGCCGAAAGGTTGATCACCTCATCCCATCGTCGCAGACAACTTGCGGTTGGGAAATAGTCAATCTGATTGCTATGTACATTGGGAAGTTATCGCATGAACGTGTACTCTCTTGCTCCAGCAACATGATTCCAATGACGAAGGGTTCATTCCAAAATTCTATGTGGCTGGTTTCGACCCTACACCACATGTTGGTGACACGTACCTCGACATGACCGGTTGGGGTCGCGGATTCGCGTTTGCCCACGATGGGTACAATTTAGGTTTATGATCAATCACAGTTTCTGAAGATTGGTCACCATAATTATACTTTTTTCATGTTCTTCTTTCTCAACAGGTCGTTATTGGGCGACCAAAGGTCCACAACAGACGCTGTACCATCCATTTGTGAAGCGCGGCCGCAACAATATTACCATCTTTGAGATGGAGCACGCGCGTTCTGCCCCTCCAGGGACATCGGCCGTGCGAAGGGCACGACTTATCAACTACCCAATCTTGGGCTGATTTATAAGGCGGTTTAGTGATGTTAATTGAAAATTCTATATATATGCATCGGGGGTGCTCAAGTTGAAAGCTTGACTTCAAGCTCCTGTTTTAACTGAAGTCACTTCACCCAACACTAATGAATTGATGAACGGTATGCATTTTGACACGGTCTCTCGTGTTTGTGTATGCCTGCGATATGCGAAATAAAACTGAACTGAACTGATGAAAAGGTTTCAACGTTTCACCGGACAGTTTGCTGGGTTTAACAATTTACCCCGTTTACACCTGGTTATAAACGTTGGCACTTCACACACATCTGGGGCAGGCTCGAAAACAGCTGCCAGGTATGTACCCCGATTACGATCACGTTTTTCACTGTTCTAAACATGGTCAGCTGTTTTCTGGTCCACGTCCAAAGTAAGTACCAGTACCATACCATCTATTGGATTTTTATTTCATGGTCGCAAACAAACTCATTTTTTCCTTCAAGTGTAATGCAAACGTTGTGACCGTTTAACCACCAAAACGACCAAACCCGTTTATGTCTAAGACGATCGTTTTCTTTCTTTTTTTCGAATAGCATCAGGTTGACCCTCTTTGCTGCAGCAATTCGACGCAAACGTTTCGTCTCGCAAAATGAACCCCGGCCTGATTTGATCGCGAAACCACTTTTGGGAGCAATATGTTTACCTCCTGGGCGTGCCATCGACGTTTTTTTCGTCCACTCTCTTTCTTTACATCTCTGCTTTGATTCAATAATAACCCGACCTCCACCGAATAAATTGTGATACGATGTGCTTCGTGTGAATGAGTTTCGGTTCTGGCTCCGGTTTCGCAAAACTTAGGAACTTGGGTCTACATGTGCTCGTACTCTCAGTAGGTGTTGGAAAACATGAATCACTTTTTCCTTCACCAAATTTTCAAATCCGCACACACCGCGAAAAGTCCCCGAACAAAAGTCATTCATAAAAGGCCACGCACGTGTATGTGAGTGTGTATGCATAGCACTACGTAGCTTATTCGGATAAGCCAATCCAGCGCTTTCATAGATTATTCGAAGCTTTTTATGAACAAACTTTCACGTTTCTCACAGTCAGCTCCTTACATGGCGTATAGCTTGTCTTGTTTGGTAGGCGTGGGATATGAGTTGTTTTCACAAACGTTGCTAGTCCTGCTTCACAAAATGGTTACTGTAGTGCCAAATGCTTTCATCCAGATTAACCTCTTTTCGGATTGCCTTCGAAAGAAGAGTTTTTTTCCAAATCCAAGAAAATATGTATGTAGGAGAAAACGGTGCAGAAATTAGTATGATCATCCCAAAACGATCCCAACAGCGCTACTGAATTGCAAACCTGTAATTTAAACTGTTTGGCTGGCAGAATTTTCGGAATTGAATCCATTACATACATTAGATGTGTATATCTACAATGGGACAGGCACAGATATACTGTAGATTCAGTTAGGTATGTATTTTCATGCGAACGTCAAGTCGCGCACCAAAATGGGGTATGCCAAAATTGGCAGGCAGATTCCCTCTCTCTGACTCGCTCGATGACATGGTGCTTGTCTGAGGTTCACGTCCGACTTCATGCTACTGGTACATTCTACCGTATAGGTATACAGATACTGATGCAGATGGTCTGCCGGTTTTGTTCTTCGCGATGTTTCATTTCGGGTTGACACTGTGTGACATCCTCAAAACGACGATCGCAACCTGTACATGCCTGGGTGTATATGTACGTTGTAGTGCATGTGTGTACCCAAGCGTGACATATTTCCGTCGCAGCCGGCTACGATGACGATAAATCACGCAGAACGGTGCCTAAAACTGATCATCCATTTTTGTCGTGAAACAAATGACGCTCGTAGTCAGGTCGGCGTCTCACTGACTACATAGCTATGTATGTATGTAGCACTCTCACATGTGATAGCTGTTTTTTTGGCTGCAGCCACACTGTCGTGCCTTGCATTCCGTTTCTTAAACTGCACATGGCAGTGCAAGCAAAACTCTCAAGCATTTCTGCTATGATTGTATGCGACCTTTATCACAAGCGGTGACTGGAGCCGCTGACTGCCACTGGCTCGTATTGTTTTCGGTCACCCAGATACATATGCATTTTTCGCTTGCTCTCCTTTTGTATATAATCTTGTGTCCTGCAGCAAGGTGCAAGTTTCTCATATCCATCTTTCACTGACTCGTGCTACATGGTAAATGACTCGCACCATGGTTAGGATTGATTTACCACTTCTCAGAAATTCTGAGACCATTTATTGCTGCTTTGTTGATCGTTTCATGCATGACAGATTGTGCATTCTGAATTTTAGCGCCTGTGTATATGCATATAAGGAATGTCAACTGACCAACAAATTCTGCTTCTCATGAGCAATGACGGTGACTGCTGCTGGTGCTGCTGCAATGTACTGTATGAACCGCCTTGTCCGGTATCCTATCGAATCGACCTTCGGATCTCAAACAATCGCTTTTTTAAACTTTGATTTCTGTTTCTTTTGTCCACTTGTTTTTGTGACGTATGTACCCGCGACCGTCTTGCGGCCGTCCGGTGCAAAAAACATCGTTTCATGCTTGCATGACATATCAGAATTGAGCATCGTTTATCTTTTCAGCCAACGTGTTTTGCGGTCGAAATTTGAAAATCTAAAGTTTTGTGTTTCTTCGTAGAGATGACAGACACAGAACGCAGGGACAGATGTGCATGGATGTACACTTGGATGGAGTGCCAAAATACACTCCCAAATCATCTAAGCCACTTCGTTCCTGTCGGCGCCCACACTGTCACGGTTGTCCCTTACAAGCGCCTCAACCAGCAACTCTATCTTCAAGTACTTTGCCTAAGCTCGCGGCACACTAAACGTAGACGAGCCGCACCAGAAACTTTGATTATGATGCACAATGTCATGGAAGCTTTTGCTTGAAGGTGGCATTGTGCTAAAACTATACGTTTTTTGGATCATTATGCTGTGGTAGTTTTTAGCATCACGTCCACCCAAGGTAAAACGTTGTTAAAGCTGCTTAGCTGTGCCTGAGCGGTTTCTGGAGCCCCAAGAACAGGGTCCAGAATTGTCTTGGCAGATTGGTATTATACCGCAAACCAAGTTTTGTACGCAAAGTGCATCAGCTAAGCTTAGGCTATTTGGGCTCGTCATGCGTCATCCCACTAAGCATCATGTAAATGCATAACTCCATTGTCGCCTATTGTACTTCCTCTTTGAATCCGCCGCGCCGCCCGCTTGGATTTCAGCATGTCTAAGTATTGGACTTGACGAGTCTTGTTGTGAAAGCCGTCTGGACGACAGGACAAGGCGAAAGCTTTGGTAAAGACTCATTGACATCACAATGACCGCTGTTTTGTGCGTGTTGCTGCTGTGAATCGCTTGATTGCTGCGACTGGAGAAAAGTGATCGTCAAACATTGAGCACAGGGCTGCGCGTCAACGGAGCATTACCGGTCTGGCCTTGACTTTGTGCCGTTTTGCAACTTTCGCGGTACAGGAGGTATGCGTACACTTACGGCTGAAAAAGAAAACTTTTTCGAGTTTTTAAAAAAATTAAATCAAAGGTTTTGCTTTAAAAGTGCCAGAATCGGTGAAATTTGACCAAATTTGTCGAAAAAACGTGCAAAATTGCGAAAAATACAACTTTAATTGACAGGTCACAGTTGTGACGTCTCCTACATCACTTATGAACAGTGTTTTCGTGATAATAGATGCGATACAAGAGTCCAGCTTGATGTGGGACGATGACTGTTGCTCTGTGGTGTCATATACAATAGTTTGTGATCAAATAAGAAAAATTTACTCATAAAACACACTGAATACAGACAATAAGCTGCAGAAACACTAATCGGGTCACTGAATCGCTCGTATCTGATCAACTTCGAGCTCCCCGATGGTGTGTGACATTAGGTACATGCATACTGTGCCTCGGGTATCATGGTAAGATACAATAGCATCAGTGCATCTGTATCAAATACAAGCCCCATAAGTGATTGCGCGGAGAAAATTTTTCGACTCTTGAGAAAAAATGACAAAAATAACCCCAAAAAGGCCACTTTTGGACGTTTTAGACCATAAATGTTCCTACAAACAAATAAAAATTTTTTTTTGCCCAACCCTGTGCGCCCACACAAGACTGTTTTTATACATGAGTTTGCCAATAATCTCTTCCCGGACAGCGACGCATCGGGTCAATCAGCTGTCGCTAAACACCTGACCAAACTGTCAAGCTCTCGTAACATACCCTGACGCTTTATGCTCACAAAGGCGCTCAATCAGTCTGTTCAAGTGAAGTGACCTCAAATGTCACAACCCAAAAACCGAAACACCACCTTTCTTTAATCTGGCCAGTGCACCTTGCAGTCGCAGACAACCTGTTGACCTCACAAGCGCGCATGTCACACGGCAGTCACATCGTGTGGCGCAAAAAGTGTCGTAACGTCACGGTTATTAATTTCGACTAGCACCTATGCAGCCGACCAAGTGACACACGCCGCTAGCTGGTTGATAAGCGGTGACCTGACATCAGGATGCGACAAAACTGGTACGGGTCACAAAAATGAAATTGCATGGTGTCAAGCTTGCTTTGGACGCCATTCTTGTCACATATCCCAACCACAGTTACGGCCTCGTCAAGCGAGTGGCAAGCTGTTTGTTGCGTGTTTTGGCACTAATGGCGCTGCAACAAGACCATGAGCAGCTGCACCTAGTGGTGCTTGTTTGTGCGTTTCAATAAGCGTTAGCCACCTCGCTGGCTTAGGGTTCACGCTCTTTTGACACATAACACCTTCGATTGGTCACACAGGCAAACTTGTGCTTGTGAGAGCCCTCAAACACATTCATACACACCGCCGTCTTATCTCAGCATCAGCACCCTCGCAGAGTGCGTGGACGGTGCAGCTTGTTTTCTACTGGTCGCTTTCGTATCCTATTATGGCAAGAATACGAAAACTAAGCACAAACGCAGCCGCGCAGGTAAAAGCTTACCAGTAATGTAAGCACGGTCATGGGTAACACTGAGCGGTGGACGCTTTACGTTTGCCTGTCGCTGTCTCTAATTAGGACTTCACGAGCTCAGCTGCCTGTCTTTGACCGAGCACGATCATCGGGTTGCCAGCTGGCCTCGGTATACCCATGCATATGTAGGTGCCGAATATTGCATTACGTTCTGCGCATTTGTTTTCGGATGATAATAACGAATGCCCAGCTCGGAACCAGCAGCACCACTGCTCATATATGTAGATACACATTATACTTGGAATTTGCATATAAGGTGCAACCAAGCACCCACTATACCGCCAGGTGCACACCGTATTATTGTGTTTGCTAATCGTAATCGGATGTGTTCGGGTATGGCGCAATAATTGTCTGGCTCGGCTTTTCTTACTGTATGCATCCGGTCACATGATCACAGCCAAACACGTGCAAATACATTTCTTGTTGAGTTTAGTGCCTCGATGGCAAGTACTGTAATCAGACTGACATGGCGGTTTACAACAGTCCGCGGATTCCCGGTTATTATGACCATAGCAATCGCGTGGATTTTTCTTCCTTCGCCAAAAGAATGAAATGTTATTCTCGTGCATATCAGGGTTTTGTTATCTTCTGCCTGTTACATACGTCTTTCAGGCATTGTCTGTCATCAATAGTTCAGTTTAATTACGCCTCAGTTGTGATCATCTGAGACGTTCGTCCGTCAGAAGCACAAGATAAGAAAAACTGTTTAGTTCTTTATCCGACAGAGCACGCCACTTTGTTCGTGATTGAGGAGCAGCCGGCACTTGATTTCTTAGTGTGAAATATCAGACTGTCGTCAACAGGGTTGGATTAAAAAAAAAAGTAAAAATTTTTTTGTAAAAAAAAATTTTTTTAAAAAAAAAAGGTTGGCCACTTTTTTTATTTTAAAATTTTAAAAAGTAAGTCCACTTTTTTTATTATTTTTCCCCTTTTTTTCGTTATTTTCTCACTTTTTTAAGGTAAAAATGTATGTTTTCATGCGTTTTATTGCTCATCATTCTCAAAAAATCGCCTGCGGCGCTTATATTTCAGTTTAAAATGGCGTTGTAATGGACTCATACAGTTCCCAGACATCCCAACAATCGCTGCACGTATAATATAGGACACCCCATACCGTATACTGTGCAGTTATTGAGCTATCGACGTAAGCTATCGACAGACTCCACTTTGCTCGCCTATTTGCAGTTGTGTGGATTTGTCATTTGTTGCTTTTGTCACACAACATGAGTGTGGTGTAACTCTTTATCTCTCTTCAAATTTATCCCCAAATTCACAAACAGAAGGTTGGTCTTCCCTTTGTCATATATGCCCACAGAGTTACCTTCGGGCGGGTTCTCAAATTATGACCAAATGGGCTAGATCGCAGGTGATCGACATAAACATGCAAGTCAGTGGAGAAGTTCTCTTTAGTGTCCCTCAAAACATACCTAAGTAACATGATTTCAGAAATTTCATTTTTCTAGAAACCAATTTTTTGGGGGTCCGGAATAAAAAAAAGTGATTTTTAAAAAAAAAAATTTTAAAAAGTTTTTTTTTTAAAAAAAAAAAAGTTCGATAATAAAAAAAATTTTTAATCCAACCCTGGTCGTCAATCGCATATCCGTGTATTTCACAGTAAGAAATAAACAAAACAAGCATATACATAAGAAACCGTACCTCTTGGTCCTGAATTTTCTCAGTCTCAGAACCAGAACGCTACCATTATCAAGTACATACATATTTATGCGACACGTAAACATCTTACAATCACGAACTTCGGACAACACAGAAATTTCAGATGGAGCTCTATTCAAAAAATGGCTCGAATAAAGCCGTGGTTGGGAACAAAATTTATGCTCAGAATCCGATTTCAAACCTATTACCGAATAGTGCCTCAGGGGCTATGTAACCGGAAAACTCCGGGATTGAACTTTAGCTACGGGCTGGCTTTTGGAGAAAAACATCTCGTTGGTATCTGACCCATGACCCCATGACAAAACATAAAGGACCAACAGGCAATCGTGTATATCAACAGCCCATTTGCTTTCCTACACGTTTTGAGAACTGAGCTTCGTATTCGGGTCCGAAAGGGGGCGAGCAAAACGTCGTTCTTTGCCCACGCTTTTCGACGCTGTTTTATGCTTTTTTTGAATCATTCCATCGCCAATGCGTCCAGAGTGCATAATTCTCGCCATTAAATTTCTTCTTTGGAAATTCAGAAAATGGAACGGTATGGAATGGTACTACATGTACGTGAGCAAACGCGGTTCGCTGTTTGCGTTAGCTGCGTGAGCCAAGCAAACAAATGCTCACATAGCGGCACGAAACGCGCATAAAATAAGGAATTTTTTACTAACAGGTACCTTATATGGTATTTATGTTCTGTGCTGGATTGGTGGAATACATGTATTTTATTCGATTTGCTTCACGGTAAATGATTCTCATTGATGCCCCCAAATAATTGCTACCTTTTGCCAAACTGTCGTCAAATGTTCGGGTTATATCCCTTTTTAAGAGCAATGAGCTACATGTATATAGTGTATATTTATACGTATGTACATATTTCAAATACACGCGTCATTCATTTTTGTCAACCAATTAAAAATGTTAAGAAACTCTCTAAAACGGAGCTAAACTTAGCAATGAATAATACTGTAACGTATGGGTAAGGGTAACGGCATTATGTTGCTCTAGCCCAGATTAATTCTGCGTGGTAGTACCGCACCTGACAACACTATTGGATGCCGTCATCAGGGTTGGGCAAAAAATGTTTTTTTCCAAAAAAAGTCGTTTTATCAAAATGCCCAGATGACCAAAATATGCCCCAAAAAATTGGAAAACGCTCATGTTGAAAAGAAAACGTGGTTAAATGATGTAATTCTACCGTAAAACCTAAAATACAAGGGGGGCTGTATTTTTTTCACTGACCCCTTTTTAGGAGGGGCTGTATTTTGGGGGGGGGGCTCTATTTTTGGGGGGCTGTATTTTTTCGCTGCCCAAAATCTCAAAAAATGTTCCCAAAAATGCCCCTCAAATGGAGTTCTGTCAGGGTGTTACTGGTCATTATTGAGTGTTTTTAGGTGCAGATCTTCCATAAAAGGCTTTACGTCACCATATACTCAACCACAAACGTTGTACATAATGTGTCGTATGCAAGAACTTGACTTTACGACCCCCAAGCGGGGAATTCCAAGTTAGGGGGGGGGCTGTATTTTTGGGGGGGCTCTATTTTTTCACTGACCCCGTTTAGGGGGGGCTGTATTTTTGGGGGGGCTCTATTTTTGGGGGGCTCTATTTTAGGGAATAGGTATGTGTTCTGAGGCAAAATAACCGGGTTTCAACATTTTTCTAGCGAGTTGTTAAGATCCCATATCAGACCCGCATCATGGGACCAACTTTGGCCGGGGTCATCATTGAAAGTCAAGCTCCGTATATCGACGTATATCTTGACAAAGTAAAAATTGGTCGAAAATTTTTTGAAAAAAATGAAACAAAAAATTGATTTTCCTCGAAAATCAGGGTACTTTCCCTGAAAAAATCAGGGAAAATCAAGGAAATTCAGGATTTAAAAAAACGAAAATCGACCCAGACGTTTTTAAAAAAAAAAACGCCGTCGTTTTTTTGCCCAACCCTGGCTGTCATTACTGTCTTTGTCACAAGGTTCGTTGCGTGTGCCATCCGTCGTCGTCACTCACTACAGCTCAGCTTCTGTTCCCTGAAGCAGTCACAAAAAAGAAGAGGAGTTCCATGTCATTATCATTACTACACCCAGCTCTAGGTGTAAGTGTAACTTTGAATGTCTCTTCTTGCAGCATGAGCGCTTTAATTACCGGTTTCGACCACGAGTCAAGGGCGGTCATTATCGTCAACTCGTGATAACATAACCAACAGTACATTATGGTTGTTGTGAATGTGCCGATGTGGCCATGCTCAATCTCTGTGAATGATAATGTTCTCTCAATACACAAATGATGGAAAAGGAGGATCCAAGAAACTGTGCATGTGCAGTACTCCAATCATTACGCCAAAAGTCGATTACGAGCCGTTTCGGTGCCCTTAGTCACCGCCTGCCTGCTACAAATCGCACTTTGGTGAAAGAGAAAATAGATTCCGGTTGAGTGTCACGTCAACAGCAAGCACCGGCAGTCAGTCATTACAAATCGTGGGGGCATTTTTAATTGCGACTGGAGCCAAAGACAGGGCCGATCACTAGATGGTGGCTGCCAGCCTCAAACGCAACCTCAACCTTGTCTAGTGCTCTCACACCCAAAAGTTGAGATGGAGGTGCTCTACTGTCTGCTGGCGGCACTGACAACTGCTCAAACATCAGCGTAAGCCAGACTTTTTGAATTGTATCGACACCATCATCACGTCCTCGTGTTGTTTGTCCAGGTCGCGTGTCACGTTCAGTAACGACATTGAGCAACGTCTGATTCGTCAATTGTTGGGCAACGACAGTTACACGGCGTACGATTGGAGAATACGGCCCAAGGGCACATTGCAGATGGGAGGCAGTGAGTGGACATTGACTGCATTTACTGTACATAGCACGGTTTGTAGGCAGCACTATAGATCTCAATCGGTTGATGTTTCAGAAAGTCCCGTGCTGGTAACAGTGAACATGTACTTGAGGACAATCAGTAAGGTCGATGATGTGAACATGGTTCGACTTCGTTTGACGTTCATGCAACAACCAATGTCTATGATTTTAACATCTAAATGCGTGGATTTCAGGAGTACAGTCTGCATTTCACATTCCGTGAAGAATGGGTGGATGAAAGGCTGATGTTCAATGACGCCAAGCTGCGATACGTCAATCTAGCGCCAGGTGACCCTTTGTTTTATCCAAGACGGTCTATGTTTGGAGAAAAGCACGACATGAGACAGCACCGTTTGATGTTTCACAGGTCAACGCATTTGGATGCCGGACACGTTCTTTCAAAACGAAAAAGACGGAAAGAAACACGATATTGACACGCCAAATGTACTCTTACGGGTCTACAATGGAACTGGAAAGATATTGTACAGCGTACGGTCCGTGCGCTTGAATTGCAAGTTCTGTCCGTATACATTCAAACTGAGACATTTCTCCAGCATGACACTAACGCTGTCGTGTCCGATGATGTTGCACAACTATCCAATGGACATACAAGAGTGCCTCGTTGAGTTTGCCAGTTGTAAGTGATTCCCTTCATCGCAGTACATGTGTCTCTTTCGTCTCAAGATGGTCATCTTTACAGACGCGTACACAACAGACGACATTGACTACATGTGGGTGCCTAGAGAGGTGAAGAAGCCAGTGCAAATCAAAGCTGGACTTCGTCAGAGTTTGCCGAGCTTCACATTGGCAAATGTGCTCACGTCAACGTGCACTAGCAAAACGAACACGGGTTAGCACAGTGAACCCTCTTTATAGTGACCCTCTATATAGTGGAACCCTCCTTATTGCGAGAAGCTTGTCAAGTCCCTAACACCAGACTTTGTGTACTGCTGTGTAAATTCTTTGTGGCGGAAATTCTTTATAGTGACAAAAGTGACCTGGTCCCGTTCATGTCTCCATATAGAGGGTTGACTGTATTAGTAATCTTGCAACATTAAAAAATAAAACATAAAATGTGAGCCAATCGTTCCTTGCACATTCAGGCGAATACAGCTGTTTGCGACTGACGTTGGTGTTGAAACGCGAATTCAGCTATTACATGCTGCAGCTGTACATTCCGTCGTTCATGTTGGTTGCGGTCAGTTGGGTCAGTTTCTGGCTCGACAAGGACTCTGTACCGGCCAGGGTCACTTTGGGAGTGACTACTCTGCTCACTATGACCACACAGGTGAACCAGTGACACTTGGCATGCAATCAATTTGGTTGGAGTTTAAGTATTTAGATAGTCAAAGTGAACGCATTCGGCGCACACAGCCTAACAATACACGACATTGCACAGGCCTCGGGCATCAACGCCAAACTGCCACCAGTGTCGTACACGAAAGCGATCGATGTCTGGATCGGTGTCTGTCTAGCATTTATCTTCGGTGCACTGCTCGAGTTCGCACTGATCAACTATGCGGCCAGACGTGACATGTTGCAGCTGAGCAAACGAAAAAGTTCAGCACATCGTTCGGCATCGAGCTCAAGACGGCAACCCTCCAACACGATTGTGGTGGGTGTTTGTTTCGGATATTGCCTGTTTCTAAGTAGCTGGCTATGGGCATGATAACGAAATCGCCAGAGAGGTGCTTCGTGGGGTTCCACTAAGGATTTTCAGGTCAATTTATGATGATTTACATATTTATTTTCAGCTGTTCTGGAGCATTTTCTATCAATATTCAGCGAAATCCATTTTTGAATCCCAACTGCTGTGGTGCCCACTTTGGCACTTTAGAGGGGCCACGTGACAAGCGGACCACGGATTCGGATTCTCCCGACCAAAGTACCCAACATATCCGATGTTTTTTTACCAAAATTTATTTTCCAACCTGTATTGCCTTGGTCCCCCCTTACATGATCCCTGGGTTCGTGCAAAGGTCGATGATCAATTTCGGCCCCACAACGCGCGTCTGCCCACAACAATCCCTTAAATGGTGACTACGTGATTTTATCATTGGCACGAGACGGAGGGAGGTCCTAGCACTCGCCAGCTGTTGTTGTCATTCAACCATACCTAATTAAACCAACACGAAACATCACCTACTGCAGAACTACAATCCAATGATTCCGGGTGCGTCAGCAATTGGCACGGCGCCAAGTGCCCCACTGGACGCGCCATCGTCGCATCGCGAGTACGCGCTGGATTCCTACGACCCACGTGCCGATGTGGAGATGCAGGATTTGATGCCCCAACAGCATCACAACAGTCGACGATCGGGGGCGCGCTACCCTGCCATGACGGGTACCACCTCAAATCGTGTCCCGCCCACCACGAGTCTGACGAGGTCGATCTTCGGCCGATTCTGGCGCGTCAGTCGTCACAATAGCGCCAAACGCATCGATGTGATGGCACGTATTGTGTTTCCGGTGACTTTTGTTGGATTCAACATGGTCTACTGGGTCATCTATCTCAGACCATATCTCAAGCAGGAGAATATATTCGAGGACAGCTAGGCTGCGTTGCTGAAAACGAAATGTGATTCTACTTGTCCGCTGCGATATTCATGTTGCTATAGGCGCTTTACAACTCGGTGCTCCAGCTCTGTAGATGTGTTGTAATATTGGAAATCCTTGAATAGTGATAGTAAAGCAGTGTTCTGTACATATGCATGTTAGACTGAATTTAGCACCCGCGTTTTTAGCATTAATATGTCGTGCTCGCAAAATGCTCTCGGATCTGATCTCAGTCTTTTCTGAACCTGTCTTCATTTCTATGCCAAATTTTTTCACACAGATTTTCTGAATAAAAATTCACCATAAAAAGCTTTTTTACATAAAGCACCAAATTACTCAAAGAAAATAAAATCCTGAAGTTTGTCGGCTGAAAATCAAAACTATAAAATGCTTGGGCAATATACAATGTAGTAAATTTTCAAATTCACAGCCGCACAGTAAAATACGCCCCATAGTTATAACCATGGGGCGTACTTTACTGTGCGGCAGCGAATTTGGAAATTTACTGCACTTCTAGATCACGATAGCCAAAATCATGACAATGGCCCACACACTCAGCGAATTATCCAACTGTGTCGCAGCAGAAGTGACTGCCCGACGACAGGGGTCAGATTGACCCTGATGTCCAAAGGCGAACGCCCGTATCGGACCACCACTGCCCGCTTTGATCTTCATGACCGCACCGACAAATGTGGCACCACGTGCCGGCAGACGATCGAGATTGGAAAGGTTCTCAATTCCGGGAATGTTTTTGGCGCCGAAAATCTGCAATAGTTTTTGAGCCCATATCTTGATGGTGCCACAAATGCAGAATCAGAAAGCGCCCCACCTGATGCGTGCGAAACATTTTCGATTGACCGTAGTCCATGGAGGCGGTGTCTAGACCGAACGCGCGAAGTCGTCTGTTGTCGACCAACCATTGTGCGGTGTCAGAGTGCACACCTGCACAACACGCGCACTGCCGGTCAAGTTGTGTCATGGACATGAGGTGAGTGTGACAAAAATTGACAAACCCGGAAAATGCAGATTCTTCGCCGTGTCGTCAGCGGTACCTAGGTATGCCGTTCGGTTTGGCCATCTGCAAAATGCTAATAGATGCTTCAATCCTTCACAAACGGAAATATTTAAACACGTTTTCGAGTGATCACATGAAACATCACCTGAGCGACCAGTCAGTGCGCATCAACAGCACACAGTCGTTGACAGTGACGCCATGGACCTGCTCGAAACCTGTGATGTCATCAATCGATAACTGATAATCTGTATCGGCAGCAGCTTTCGAGCTCACATCGATCACACACGCCTCGCCGATCAGACTGTCGATCGGAATCTGTTTAAAGTGCCTCTACAATTGAATGTTGACCGCGTTTGCTGGCAGCCATTGTTTTGGAAAATGAAGGCAAGGTATCAGAAACCCAGATTTAGGGAATGGATTTTCAACTCGTTGCTTTGTGATGTTTCACGGAGCCCACATATTTTCACAGGAGGAGAAAAAATGAAAAAAGTTTGAGGCGGGCCTGTGCAAGACAGAAGGTAATCCAGTCTAAGATATTTTCAGCGTTTTATACACAGACGTTTCTCTGTTAAACGAGATATAAAGCATTGCACGAAACGCCAGGTGTGACAAATGATAAACGAAACACTCCGAAAAATCAAGCCTTTTTGAAGCACCCTTTTACTGCTGCGTAATTTTAGGCATCTGTGGTGAATGAAATAAGTTGTCAATTGCAAATAAAAATCGTCTAATTATCCTGCGTTCAGGATGTGCTTTTCGTTTTTCAAAACCCTACACAGCTCACACAGTGTTTACTACAACATGCGCAAAGCAGCCATTCCACAGCGCACACACACGACAAAGCCGGCCAGCTGAAACATTGCTGTGTTGTCGCTGTGCTGGCTGTGTGTTGTCGTTGTGTGTGCGCTGTGGAATGGCTGCCTTGCGCATGTTGTGGTAAACATTGTGTGAGCTGTGTAGGGTTTTGAAAAACGAAAAGCACATCCTGAACGCAGGATAGTTAGACGATTTTTATTTGCAATTGACAACTTATTTCATTCACCACAGATGCCTAAAATTACACAGCAGTAAAAGGGTGCTTCAAAAAGGCTTGATTTTTCGGAGTGTTTCGTTTATTATTTGCCACACCTGGCGTTTCGTGCAATGCTTTATATCTCGTTTAACGGAGAAACGTCTGTGTATAAAACGCTGAAAATATCTTAGATTGGATTACCTTCTGTCTTGCACAGGCCCGCCTCAAACTTTTTTCATTTTTTCTCCTCCTGTGAAAATATGTGGGCTCCGTGAAACATCACAAAGCAACGAGTTGAAAATCCATTCCCTAAATCTGGGTTTCTGACACCCTGCCTTCATATTCTAACAAAATGGCTGCAAACAAACGCGGTCAACGTTCAATTGTAGAGTCACTTTAACCAATGCATTTCCGTGATGCCTGATACGATAACCCAACAATGAATGCCGCGACGACCAATAAATAACCTGATCGGTGGTGTGTTTGCCCTCAGCAAAATGTACGGGTGCATCCAGATGCGTACCGCCGTGCTCAGCCGCCTCCATATTGTACGCGGTGTAGAAGAACGGGGTACGTCGCAGTCCGAAAATGATCATTTTTAATGCAACATCTACTGAATACAAAACGGTTTATATCTCGTTTACCCCCACTGGGATCGACCAATTTGAAGGACTTGGCACCAGGCCAATAAATGGTGTCTGCATCAAATGGCCAGGATAGATCCAGTAGATCGCAGTCTTCCAGATTCACAAATGCGCCATGTGCAGTTAGAGAGATGGCCAGGAGAAAATGAATGAATTTGGACATTGTTCAGGGGAAACCGGCCAAATTGCGGAAACTATGTCAAATTGTGGTCATAAACACCAGAGCACAGCAGCGAAATACTGCACACGACAGACGGATCACTGTTTGCCTGTGTGCCCTTGGCGTAAACAACCAGCAGCCAAACGCGCAAGCCGCTGTCTGTTGAATGTGCAAAAATTGTTGCGCTAATACAACGATGAATCGATCGGCAGAAAACCCCGCGTGCGGAGCGAGTTCACATTATTTTTGAGTGGTGTGAGTGTTTACATGAAACATCAACAACGTATAAAAATTTTTATTGTGCATTTTCGCCCTCAAAAGCATAACCGCCAACCCACCAGGAAAATAGTTTGCCTCTCCAGCAAAATATTAGGCAGTGACACAGAGTAACTGCCGAGAAAGAAAGCGGGGCAATACTAAACATCATAAAGAGAGGCAACCAAACAAAAATGGGTCTGAGAAAGGAGTTATTTCTTCACATTTCAGCAGGATTAGATTATCTGATGCGGCGCTAGCTATAGTGTTTCATGTTGTTCTTGGTCCAGGTGACAAACGACCCCGTGTTAAAACTGAACTTCTGGTTGAGGTCGAGATCACAATTTCGATTCATCACGCAGCTGATAAACTGTGTCAAAGTTTGCCTGTGGAATATAGCAACAACAATGTTTCATATGCTCGCTGTGAGCTGCGTGAGTTTGCGCTGCCAGCATGTCACTGAAACATTCCTGCTTGGTTAACAAGGACACATAAAGGCAAACTACACCAACATGAGCCCGATTTTGAAAGTGGGGTGTGTTCAAAACGAAAAGAGAAAATCATCATGCTCCACGTTATATTCGTCAACGTGTAACATTTCCAAATGAGCAGCCACGTCAGAATGTTTCACTATTCTGCCAGCTGCGAAATCGAACTCATGTTGGTGTAGTTTGCCTTTACTTAATCTCTTTCATTGGTTTTCTGAAATCTCGACCACAAACAGATGTTGAGTTATAACGTGGGGTCGTTTGTTTCCTTTGCCTTGCATAAAAAGGAAATACCGTTGCAGAAAAAACATTTTGGTAGCAAAGCGCAGATAAAAACAGTCGATCAAAACGCACTGACAAAAAACAAAACAAACAACAAAAAACAACCGATATCACAACAACAACTATATAAATAGTGGCATTTTGATATTCGAACTCTCAGTGTGCGTGTCCCGCTGGTTTCACGAGTTTCAGAAACCACCGGCAGTGCGTTTGTCGGTGAAAAATGATCGCAGCACAAACACCTAAATAAAGTTTAATGAAAATATTGGAATGCATAGCTTATCATTTAACGAAACAAAAAAGACCTGTCCGATTCCAATAAGTAGAACAACAACTGTCTGTCCGATGGACCAGTACATCACGCGCTCATTCAAATCCTCGGCGCGTTTTCGACCTGAATTGTAATGATTTTGTCATGTATTTCACTACTTCTAATTTCCAAAGGTAACAAAGCTGTCTCGCACCGACCAGTGGCCTCACGTAGTCGATGATGTGTCTGGTAGTCATCAACGATCTTCAATCGCTCGTGAATGCCTTCTGACGAGGATTCCAGCTGAAATGTGCAGATTCAGTTTCAAATTTTCAACCAATTGATAATGTTTCAACAATGTTCCCGATTGCACTGCACCCACCATGGTCATGGCTGACAGCCTGTGTTCGACATTGGGCAGTTTGTCGTGATCGCCCACCACCCAGTCCATGTAGACGATTTTGTGCGAAAATGTCGAGAATTCATTTGAGAAACAAACCTGCAGCGATTTCTTAAAATTGTAACTTTATATTATAAATGGGCACTTTTGACCCTTGTCGGTAATGCTTTGAATATGTCCAGAGTTTAAAGCGTCGAGGCTCATCAACCACTAATGAATGCGCACCACTGAAAAAAACACTTTTCTGGGTGAGTCAAGGTATTATCTTGGACATGATCACCCACTTCACAAACCTTATCTTCAGCCTTCGCCTTCAGGACAGTGTTTTTTGCTAGATTTAGCCATGGTACTGGCACTTAACATTGAAATCTGGTATCTAGTGATTTTCAGTTCCGGTGGCCCAAGCTTTGGTGTTTTCTGCAGTCTAGCCTTAATTTAGGCACCCGTTACAGAACGTCTTTTTGGAACCAAAAAATGGAGATTTAAATGCACAAGGCAAGTGAGCTTCATATGAACTAAAAATCCTGTTTCTTTCGACGATATGCTCTTCTCCGTGCCAAGAAGCCAACCTTGTAAGCACCGGTGGTGTCAGCAGTCCACGTGAACGTGTCGTATTGTTTCCTAACATCTTTGTACAATTCTTTGCCTGTGGGTGACTCTATGCGCATGTCCACATCATATTGACCACCGGTTACAACCTGTAATAAATAATGACAAAGCCTTCTAATCGATACGGTAGAGGCCGAGCCCGAGGCCACTCAGATGTTCCAAACCAACCAGAACAAGGCGTGCGTAAAACGTGATGCGGGCAGGTCAGCCCTGCCGGACCGATTGTTTTAATTTGATACCAACCTGCATCTCAACTGTCGATGATTCACCCTGTGGGATTTCTTCATAAAAGCACTGATTGGCGTTATCGGGCAATTCGAATGTGAGTTCAATTCCATGCGACACGTGTAACACCAAGCACCACAGCCAAGCCGACAAGACACGACAAAGATGACTGATGTTCATTTTGGTCAGATAGGTCGTTTTTGTTCACTTTTCTCGACCTTAGCGTCCCATTTGAATCTCCAAATTATGCTGCTGCTTGTCGCTGACAAGGCTAATACTCAATTAAACACTTGAGGCGACCTATAATTGTTCCGGCAATTTCGTTGCGCATGTACAGTTGTTTACAATATCTGGTAGTAATCGACTTTGGGTGCGCGCGCTTACTTCTCTGAAACAGAAACACTTTCCGGGACGAGTCGACCCACGACTTTAGATATTAAACCAAATGTACTCAGACGTACTAAATCCGCGCGTCGCGCGAGATTTTTTGCCTATTTGGGGTAAAAAATACCGATTTTGAGCCATTTTGAGTCAAAAATGTCCATTTTTTCGGGGCCGTTTAACATCCTAAAACCCCATTTTAGGGTTTTTTCAGGGGTATTTCAGGGAGCAATTTTTCAGATTCGGGTCAGTGATTTAATAGAGCCCCCTTGTATTTAGGTTTTTACGGTCTATTACGGGGGCTCTATAATTCCGGGGGCTCTATCAATTCACTGACCAGAATCCGAAAAATTATTCCCAGAAATACCAGCAAAAACCTCGAAAAAGAGGTTTGAAAGGATGTTTTTTCGCTTACAATCGCATTTATTCGTGTCCATTCGTCAATAAGAAGCAGTGCTGTGGCTACTTTGGCGGGGCGGGTAGGGGTAGGGCAGTGTTGGAGGTACTTGAGGGGATACCTACTGTACCGGGCTCGGAGAGGGGGGATACCTACTGTATCAGAGCCGATGGCCTGGGGGGTTATCGGGGGTTTGGGGAGGTTGTTGGTGGGATCAGGTTTTTGGGTGAAAATCTTTAATGTTTTTATTATGTGTGGAATCGTGTGAAAACGTAGTTTTTCCCGCGGGAAATAGGCTTTTCCCGCAATTTCCCGTCCTTCAAAATTCTGGAAGAAAACCATTTCCCGCGACATTTCCTTCAAAATTCCAAACTTCCATTTCCCCCAAGAATTCCCGGACCCTTGGGGAAAACGGGAATTTTCCCCAACTTCTCCCGTCCTTCAAAAAATTTTCCGCGCGAGCCCTAGTGCACAGGACATTTATGCACGTTTGTTGTTCGTTAGAGCACAAAATAAGCCTCTTATCGACGAATAGACACGAATAAATGCGATTACAAGCGAAAAAAACACACTTTCAATTCAAACCCCTTTTTAGGGGTTTTTGGGGGTATTTCTGGGAACAATTTTTCAGGTTCGGGTCAGTGAATTTTGAGGCCCCCCCCGGAATAGAGCCCCAAAATTGGGTCAGTGAATTAATAGATCCTCCCCCTTCTTACCGTAAAAACCTAAATAGAAGGGGGGCTCTATTAACTCACTGACCCCATTTTGGGGGGCTCTATTACGGGGGGGGGGGGCTCTATTCCGCGGGGGCCTCTATTAATTCACTGACCCGAACCTGAAAAAATTGTTCCCAGAAATACCCCCAAAAACCCCTAAAAAGGGGTTTGAAAGGATGTTTTTCGCTTGTAATCGCATTTATTCGTGTCTATTCGTCAATAAGAGGCGTATTATGTGCTCTGAACGAACAACAAACGTGCGTACCGTAAAAACCTAAATAGATAGAAGGGGGGCTCTATTAACTCACTGACCCAGTGTTGGAGGTGGGGGGGGGGGTTTGGGGGGGGGGGTAGCCCCCCCCCCCCAGTACAGTAGGTATCCCCCCCTCGCCTGGTACAGTAGGTATCCCCCCCGATGTTTGGCATGGTACAGTAGGTATCCCCCCCGATTTTCACCCCGGTACAGTAGGTATCCCCCCCGATTTTGCCCAAAAAGTGCCAATTTTTGACCAAAATGGCCAAATTAGTGTAAAATCAGTGGTTTTTGCCTCAAATTACCCAAAATTCGCGCGCTACGCGCGCAAATACCACGTTTTCACACGATTCCACACATAATAAACACATTAAAGATTTTCACCCCAAAACCTAACCCCCCCCCTCCCCCAAACCCCCCCCTAGGTACATAACCCCCCCCCCCCCCAGGCCATCGGCTCTGGTACAGTAGGTATCCCCCCCTCTCTGAGCGTGGTACAGTAGGTATCCCCCCCTCCAGAGTACCTCCAACACTGCACTGACCCCATTTTGGGGGGGGCTCTATTCCGGGGGGGCCTCTATTAATTCACTGACCCGAACCTGAAAAATTGTTCCCAAAAATACCCCCAAAAACCTCTAAAAAGGGGTTTGAAAGGATGTTTTTTTCGCTTGTAATTGCATTTATTCGTGTCTATTCGTCAATAAGAGGCGTATTATGTGCTCTGAACGAACAGTATACGTGCATAAATGTACCTGTACACCACTATCAAGCCTTAATACACTACTGTATAGGGGATGTTACTTAGGGGGGGCTCTATTCCGGGGGGGCTCTATTAATTCACTGACCCCTTTTTTGGGGGGGCTGTATTACGGGGGGGCTCTATTCCGGGGGGGGCTGTATTTAGGTTTTTACGGTATGCATAAATGTACCTGTGCACCACTATCAAGCCTTAATACACTAACACTACTGTATAGGGGATGTTACTTTGGGCGGCTCTATTCCGGGGGGGCTCTATTAATTCACTGACCCCTTTTTGGGGGGGGCTGTATTATGGGGGGGCTCTATTCAGTGGTGTCGTTGGGAAATCAAAAAGTCAGGATACCGGATACCCAAAATCCAAAATTTTCGGATACCGGATACCCAAAATGAAAAATCTCGGATACCAGGGGGGGGTTTGCTCCCTAAAATAAAAAATCTCGGATACCCAGGGGGGGGTTGTTCAAATTCAAATTCACATTTTATCTGCACGCTTTCGCAAAGACCTTTACACAAGATCCGGAGAAACCCTAAAAAAAATGAACATGAGTATCAATAAACAAAAAATGTGAACAAGAACGAACAAACGACAAAGAAAACATACCGGCGAGATTCAACCAACCAAACTAATGAAGAGAACAAACGTAAAGTCGGCAACGGATGACGGAATATTGATGATTATCTGAAAAGCAGCAACCCAGTGACTGAGGGGATCAGTCAACGACGGCTGAAAATTTTGAAGAAATGTGGCGAGAAACTAGGTCTCGACCACGTGAGTTTAGTTTAGTTTTGAAGGCCGCAGTTGAGGCAGCAGAGACCACACTCTCTGGGAGCCCGTTCCAGAGGTCCACGACGCGATATGCCCAATACCCGGACAAGTCCGGACCCGCCCCATGAGCCCGACACAACCTGTGGGAGTGCCCTCGGGTTGGGCGGCCGGTGTCACTTGATGGAAAGAATGATTCCTTGGTTACCCCAGGTATGAGACCATGAACGACCTTGTACACAAGCACAAGATCGTTCACGGTCCGGCGATAAATTAGGGAGTCCAAATTTAGGGCATGCAGACGCTGTTGGTAAGACAGTGTCTGCATGCCTGGTAAATAATAAGTGAACCGACGTTGAATTTTTTTGTTGTTGTTGAATTTGTTCAAAAAAAGTCAATTTTCAAGAGGAAAATTGAGCAAAATCGGTGTTGAAAGCGCAAAAAATGGTCATTTTCGGGGTTATGCTTGCGCTAGCAAGCGATTTTGAGCATTTTGGAGGTAAAAATGGGCGATTTTTACCGTTTTCGGAAAATTTTTAGGGTAGGATACCCTTGGACAAAAAGTCAGGATACCGGATACCCCTGGGTGAAAAAATCAAGATACCGGATACCGGATACTAGGGGGGGTAACCCCCCTTCCCCCCCCAACGACACCACTGGCTCTATTCCGGGGGGGGGCTGTATTTAGGTTTTTACGGTACTTAGATTTTTACGGTATTTTACTGAAAAAGTAGGAATTTTTTGTTAAAAATACTAAAATTTCTGACGGATTCGGCAAGTAGGTGATCAGTATTGTTGTCTATCTGACTACTTTTTCATGGAAAACAATGAATTCGAATTTTCATTTTCACAACACAACCAAAAAATGGGTTCAAGTCAAAAGATCAAGAAAATCGCAAAAATTATGACAAAAATTGGGTTAAAATCTGAGCCAAAAATTCGGGCCGGGCCGGGCCGGAGATTTGGGGGTTCCGGCCGCATAAATGCGTTTCGGGCCGGGCCGGGCACCACGGCCCGATTGCGACCGGCTCTGCTGTCTGCTCTGGACATTGACATGACGTGTGACACGGTAGCCCGTGACACGTTGTTCGTTCAGCCGAACTCAGCTCAAGGCCACCTAATGTTGCAGCGCTGCACATGCCATTCCTTTTTTCTAAATTGAAATTGGCGCGTTTTCGCCTGTTTCTGATGTTGTGTCCAGTCAGCATATGTTTTACGCTGCTGAGTTGGAACGTGAGTGTTTCAAACATTAGTGTGATTGCATAATGCTTTTGCGACTGTTGCTAACGGCCCGGTTTTCAGTTTTCACTTTTTTCATTGTGCTTGTTTTGGTGCTTCGTTGCCAAGAGCAGTGGAAGTAGTCTGGTCGACAACAAGTCGCAAATCTGGCATGACAGACGTCAAATGTCGTGTCCGTCTCGTGTCGTGTTATTGTGAAATCGAAATCCATGTCTTTGTTTGTGCATTTTTGTGTGCATCTGACCATCCACTGGCAAACATTCTGTCATCATTCACCGTTCAATCATTGACAATCCATCATTTCCGTGCTTTTCAGGAAGTCAATCGTTTACCGACCGACCACCGGGTCGTTATTTATCTTGGAGGGCGAGAGCGGACGTCAACACACACAGAGGTGATTTAAAAATGGATATTGAGTCAATGAACATGAACTTCTTGGATTTTCTGCTCGATCCGAGCGATCCGATTATCGGCAGTGATGTCGCTGCAGTCGACCATTCACAGTCAGTTGGACACACCAGACCTACGTCGTTCAATGGATGCACGCAACGAACCGATGACAAAACGGCGGTCCGTGGGTCAAGTTCTGTTTCAACCTTTGCTTGGGATACGGATGCCAGACCTTTGCATTGTGAGAGCAATCGCCATACAAACCGGGACGAGTATTCCTTGATACGAATATATTGCCAAGCACGGCTGAGTAATTGTCATGTCTGTAAGTGAAACGTACCACACCAATAATTTGTTGCAAAAAGCCTGCTTCTTTTCCAGATATTTCTTTGTTATGCTGAGCCCGCGGAAAATAGACGCACAGACACAAGGCTCTCAGAAAACAGGTGGCTTCAGTGGAAAACGTCACCCCTTCACACTGTAGGATTGGACATCACTACCGACTCCGTCCTTTTCGCCCGAGGACTGGAACGGCGACGACATCATGGAACGCTTGTTCAAGGACCTCGACCAATTGACCGACCAAGACGCGGGTGACGCGGCACACGAACATTCCTACGCGGCGCCGTTAACGTTGCAAGATCCCGGCAGCTCGCCACAAACACAACAACAACAGGACAATTGGACCGGTCGGGCTAATAGTGACAGTGGAATGGGCTCATCCGACAGTGCTGCTGCGAGTTGGTGCTTTTTTGCTGGCAGTCTCTGGTAAATCGACTGTTTTAAATTACACAATATTGTCCCGTGCAGGTCCATCATCCGATCGCAGCAGCAGCTGTTCGAGCACATCCGGTGTGTATGACGTGGACATTGTGGATGTGGTCAGTCGACCAGCGGACATGACCATCGGTGATCACGTGACCGTAGTCGATGACCCGATCACCGCCGATGCAACCATGCATCAACTCGCTGCACAGTTTGTCCGTAAGTCACGGTGATTTTTTTCGATGCGATGTTAGAACCACAAATGCGTCGCTTGTTTATTTCCACATTTGTATTTCTCAAATGCGTGCCGTGACTTGCAGGCTGCAGCAAACGACCTCGTACGACAAGTCTGCGAATGCAACACTACAATCTCCCAACTACCGGTAACAACAACAATCACCACCAAAAGCCGCTCACGTTTGCGCACGCACAACAGCCTACCACAATGGCCAAACAGGTCCGATGCAAAGTCACCGTTGGCACAAACTCAAAATCGAAGGTACAGTGCATGAATTATGAACGCGCGCTTGTTATTTTGGTTGTGGGCGCTTTTATTCATTTCCTTGCATGCTATTGTAAATTTCCAAATTCGCTGCCACACAGTGAAATACGCCCCATAGTTAATGTGACGTTCTAAACCCGAAAATCAACTTTTGAAACATTCGGGCAACATACGCGCGTGCAGCTTGCCAGGCAGCTGCACGCAATGTTTCAGAACTGCGCGTGGTTAGCGTTCGGGTTCAGAACGTGACATTAACTACGGGGCGTATTTTATTGTGCGACAGCGAATTTGGAAATTTACTATAACTAGAGTTCAACAAACAAGCATACGTATACCATCGTATTAAAACCCATGTTCTTTTATTCGAGAAACTTCGTGCCTTTGCAGACGGGGGTTTTGAGTGCGGATGTGTTTGTGTGAACGTGGGGAAAGACGTGCTTTGGCCTGTTCTTGTTATTGCATGCGTTTTTCTACCTGTGTGCCTAATTTTCTCTCTTTGAGCGCTGCTGTAAATTTGACATCTTCGTGTGTGCAGGCGCTTGGGTTTCTTGTGTTCACGCAGTTGCAATTTTCAAAACAACACGGGCGCAATATTTAGTGAAACAACGCGGTTATGCTATCGGGCCGGGCGTTACCTTGACATGCACGCGGACAAGATGACAAGAGAGAGACAACTGCACGTATGAACGTAAAGTGCCTGCCCATGGCATATGTTATGTACATTCATTGATTGTGCGCTTGGGTGTGTACATAGGTATGGCGGTGTGTATTTGTGACGCATTGTAAATGTACAAATGCAGTGCGTGCTCAGCGAATATTCTGGATAAATCTGATCGCCATATGCACCCAAAGTGCGTATCGCGCGCGTTAAGCCTGCAGTACCTGGTGCGGACTCTGCCTGCAGTACACGCTGATATTTACGTGGTGCGTGCATATACACACTTGGGCAGTGGTGTTTATGTGACGCACATGTGTGTTCTTCGGTAGTGCGCCGACAACCGCCAACCAAAGTGGGGACCAACCAACGAATATATTTGTGTCTGTGTTGTTTCACCTGGTATTTTGATTGGAGACGAAACTGATGGTCTGACCAGCTGTACCTTCATGTGCCAAGCAGACACATGAAATTGGAGTTTGGCAACAGCCAGCCACCAACGACTGCTCAAATAATTTTATTACAGCCCTTTCGTATCATTGAGAGAATCACAATGGCTAAGCCCGGGGCAATTGAAAAAGCGGGCCAAGCGGGCGAAAAAGAATTCGGGCCAATATACACACACATGTACCCAAAGCCAAACTTATGACGCCACAATTTTGGTTGTCATGATTTGAATAACTCGATTGGAAATTAACCAAAATAAAATTCCACGGTGAAAGGTTGGAAATATCTGCCACACCTAAGTTGTCGTGTAGAAATATCCAGGTGGGAAACGTGGCGGGTTGCAGTGACTGCAGTCACCGACTGGGCCACGTTGTCCGGGGTCGCCAGGCGCTCCTTCGTAGCCGGGCACACCCGGTTCACCAGAGGTGCCCGGGTCGCCAAGTGATCCCGGCACACCAATTCCGCCCGGTCGTCCATTGCCACCTGCATAACCCGGATCACCGCGAGCGCCAGGGGGGCCGCGTCCGCCTGAAGTTACACGTACGTGGAGTGGATAGTGTTTGATGTGTTCGGTAACCAAAAAACCGAGTGTGACTCACCGATAGGTCCTGGTGGCGCATTGCCTGGTCGTTGCACGCCCGGCGCCCCTTGGGGACCCTTGGCACCTGGATAACCGTCCTGACCCCTGAAACGGATGTGCCGGTTATGCTATGTACAATGTGTGAAACACCTGCCAAAATGGAAACTAACGGTGGTCCCCTCGATCCTTGTGGGCCTGCGTACGTTGGTGTTGCACCATTGCCATCTTGTCCAGGGTCACCCGGATATCCCTTGGGTCCTGGCTGACCCCTTGAGCCCGTCGGCCCTGACGGTGCTGGCGGACACCTATTGCAGTCGTCGGGGAAAGGCTTGGGCTTGGCGCCCGGTGGTGCATCAAATCCTCTTATTCCCATCGGCCCAGGGTTACCATCCCTACCGGGACGTCCATCTGAACCAGGATTCCCAGGCGGTCCCGCCCGGCCCTGGTAGCAACCGCAGCCTGAAACATGCACATACAGTACACCCTCAGATACACAAAAAACTCAAATGAACCAAAACTCGACGTCTCACATTGTCCGTCCGCTTGTCGGAATGACCGTGGTTGTTGCACAATCTGTGGTTGATGTCCGTTGATGCCGAATCCGGGGTTGAAGATGTTGCTGTTGGCGTCTTGGAAGGATCTGTTCGGTTCGGGCCAGTTGCGCGGTTGTTGCTGCGGGGGTGCGGAGGCGACAGCTCGACGTGGCTGAGGTTCGATGTCCGACAGCTCCGGACGCTCGAGGAATCGGCCGAACGACCAGATACCGTTCGAGAATCGTTCGTTGTGCGACCGCGAGTCGGAGAATTTGCGCAGTGCATCCTGGTCGGCGGCATCGGCAGCAGACGGGAAGAAGCGGCCGAAACGCCAGACACCCTCGGCATCACGACGCGCTCGCTCCAACGCACCACCGCTGGTCCGATGACTGGACGTGTCCGCGTACAAACGCCACAGATCCGATGTTTGCATCTGGGATGGGACGGGCAGGGGTTGTGCTGTGTGTGATGAAAACTGGTGTAGTTTTGTCTACAAGTACGTAAACACCGGACAGTTTCGGTTCCCACCATTGAGTAATTCCTCAAACACCAACCGTACCTGATAGAGTATAGCCGACATGGAAGTCGTGAGCCCAAACAACAGCTAACCATACAATGCTGCATTTCGTCAGTGAGCTGGCTTTCGACCACTTGCACATAGTTGACTAGCCAGGGCAGTGTGATGCCACAACCAGCAATGGCAACCGTGCTGACAACGACGGACAGAAAGGCGACACGGCGGAATGCGTCTGCTTCGGCTTGACGACGCTCGAATGCGCTGCACTTGTGATCCGGCAACAGCATCATTTTGCGCCAATCACAAACACAAACGATTGCGACTGAAATGGAAATGAAATCGGACGGGAAAGAACTTATATAAATATATGTGCAAACTTTGAACACCGAATGTTTTTTGAAAATTGTAGTTCTGGACTGAACACTCATTATTTCGCTCGGCCCGCAGCAATATGTCGGGAATTCGCATGGCAGAATTATAGGTGTGAGTGAATGACATTGTGGGAAAATATAACCAGAAAAAGAGTGTGAGTGAAATGGCCACGCATTTATGGCATTGTGCTGGTACATATATTGCGAAAAAGTTTGGGATGGGAAGACTGAAATTAATTCTGCTGGTTTGATGTTGGGCGTGGTGTGACCGCCCGCTGGGGTTTTGTGTTTTCTGAGTGTTTTGAGGCCGACTCATATTTGAATAAAGTGTGCGAGTTTAAATTCGCTCAGAAAGAATGCGTATGCGTGTACCTGTACACCGTAATTTGCAAAAAAAAAACAAAAATTGTTGTCAGTTTTTACCCAATTTTACCCAAGTCCGCGGCTTTTGCAAACAATCGTGGTGTGGTGTGCTGTTCCACATTGTGATTTGTACATTGTGCCGGTATCCAGGTTGGTGATCGGGCCGGAGCGGTCTTGTCTGTAAACATATACTATCCACGGTGCAACATCACCCAGCCGGCCACTTGCATGCCGGAACTGATCGGCAACTTTGCTGCTGTGTATTTCAGGCAATGGAGCGCGACACGTGCATATGTGTTTGTGATTGTTGTGTCGTGCCACAGCTTGTTTGTTTGTGCAACGAACGACCGCCTTGCTTGTTTTTGTTGCCGAGTCGACACAACGCCCTGGGGTGTTTCACGTTCACACTTTTGGGCGGGTTACACACTTTTTTGCGAAAGTGTACGATTGGAAATTGAAATGATTGTGTGTTTGGTTGAGGCGTGCTCGCGCCTCATTTCATACTGGCTGAATGATCGATGTATTGCATCGAAAATCGGAAATTGGCTGCTATTTGTCCGCGATTTATGGGTGTCGTTTGGGTTGAATTGTTGTGGTTGAAATGAATGCGTCCTTTTTTGGGTCAGTTTTTCTTGCCCAAGTTTGTCTGGACTGCCGGTCGGTGTACAAAAGCTGTTCGTTTGGTGAACATGATCAAAAACGCAAATTGCTTTTCATTTCTTTGAGATTTGGACTTTAGAGTTGGAATGATTGGTGGCTTCGAGGGCGAAATCACACGCGATTGGGAGCATGATGAAAAGAGCTCTGACGGAAGTGCATTGAAAATGGAAATCCATGCGAGATTAGTAGTGAAGCAAAGATATGATATCAAGGGATGACCAGTGACCGCGGCATGAGTTTTATACCATATTAAGATGATAATGATCACTCTCACTCATGCACAACCTGTCAGTGTTGCCACGCACGCAAAGAATTCATGGGGCCCTAAGCTTTTTCCATCTGCCCAGCCCTTCCTTCAGTATCCACCATTGGTGTTGACGGACGAAGAGCGCAAGTTGTGCGACAAGGAATGCATCAAGCTGCCGAGTCATTATCCGTTGACGAAGGCGGAGGAACGAGAGTTGAAACGTGTCCGCCGCAAAATACGCAACAAACGCAGTGCGCAAGTCAGCCGAAAACGCAAACAGGTCTACATGGGATCGCTCGAAGATCGGTTAGATTATTATGTTCCACTGCTTTACCGAATATTCTTGGTCTTCATCAACCTGAAACGCATGGATCGATTTTAGCGTGGATTCGTGTACGCAAGAGAATGCATTCCTCAAACGTCAAGTTGAAACGCTGAGCAAGCAGAATGAGTGAGTTCCAAAAATTTGGAAGCTTGCGCTTCTCAATTTAAACATTAGTTTTGTTTATTCAGATCACTTCTATCGCAAGTGCGCAAGCTGCAAACAATGATATCGAACGGCAGTAGGCGATCGGCCCAAGCCGGCACCTGTTTGGCTGTAAGTGCTAACTGATGTTTCAAACACAATATTACATTTTCAATAACAGCACCTATAAAATTTCGCTCATTGAGAAAATGGAAACTAGGTAAGTGTGACTTCATCTTATATTTCCAGGTGCTGCTTCTGTCGTTTGCCCTGCTGGTTGCACCGAACATGAGTCCATTTGGTGGTCGTAAACTGGAGGGAAGCGAAAAGGACGACAAGAGCACCATGAAACAATTGGACAGCTCGGAGGCCGGGCAACGCATCCCGTTGGCTGGTACGTAGCGGGCTACCTATCAACAATTTACAACTAAATTAATTGTGCCACAAACCCGTTCAGGTCGTTCACGCACGCTGCTGCACGCGATTGTGCCCCAGGACGATGCTGATGGATCGAGCAACAACAACAACTTATCGTCGGGTCGACGCGACGAGTACGGCACTGCCATGGTGAGGAAGGGCATTGAGATTGTGTGTTGCCTGATTGTCAAGTTCGGCACAATATTTGGAACATCTGCAGGTGGGTGTCGACGGCGGATTCTACGATTTCTTCGAGCACGACCAAGCCGACGACGAGTTGTTGGGTGCCAAACGCATCAAGTTGGAGCCACGAGCGTCACCAATGCCCAGATCGGCCGTCGACACGTCGCGACGCCGCACTGGCGCGATTCGCAATGAAACATCAGCTGGCCAGCGCAAGATCAACGACCAGAGTGTGGTTGTGGCACGTAAGATGAAGGCGGAGGAATTGTGAGCAACAAAATTTCATGATAGATGTTTCAGAAATGTAATGACGTGTCGATTTTTTGTCGTGTCGACGAAATGTAAAGACGTGTCGACGTGTCAATTAATTGTCGATTTTTTCGGTTGTCGATTGTGTGGATGTTTTATCATAAGGATTCGGTGTTGTTTTTGCCGTCTTTTTTTTCGTGTTCTGAGGCAAAAGTATTGACGACGTTTTGGAGCAATTCTGCTCCTTAGCTTGGTACTGCTCGATTTTTAATGTACAGCTGAACATTTCATTACTTTGGTCGGGTTTGGCCTCAACTCTTCTTATGGGGTTTTCAAGGTTTTCCAAAGTACTCAATTTGGGGTTTTATTAACTTGTGTGATAAGATAGCTGAGAGCTGCAGGATGTTTTGCTATTGTTTCCTATGTATTTATCTGTTATTTTATTGTATTTGTGACCTATACAGTTATCTTTTCGGTAGCTTCCTTGTTGCACTTTATTGTTCGTTGGGTTTCAGTTTTTCAAGTTTGTAGATCCATAGTGTTTTGCAAAATGTCCCAATTTCAGCTATTCCTCAACCGAGTGTTTTTGTTGTACAGCTTTTCCTACTTGGGCTATTTTACTTTCTTTTCCTTAAAATATTCCCCGTGGTCTAAATTTTGGTGTCAATTGACAA
The DNA here is from genome assembly GCA_030248065.1 of Rhynchonema sp. JSB1_4. Lineage (NCBI taxonomy): Eukaryota > Metazoa > Nematoda > Chromadorea > Monhysterida > Xyalidae > Rhynchonema > Rhynchonema sp. JSB1_4. The sequence goes on along the minus strand of JASAMV010008114.1, from coordinate 76,214 downwards.
AAAAACAGCCGAAAAAAATCGTTGCGTGTTTGGGCTGTGCTGTGTGCTGTGCAAGTGCACCTGATATCATGGTTTTGCAGCGTTCTGGGGTTTGGTATGAGATAAGTTTTACGTACCGTATTGTTCATGTTCAGATCAATATCCGCAAAAAATTCCGAGAATTGCTCTGTTGTAGGCTTGACACTCAAGATTTATGGAAACTTATCGTTGTTGTGTGTGACAATGGTACATAGATGTTGCTTGAGTTGAGAATAAAATTGTGTGTTGCTTCAGTCGTGAAAGTTTTCTGCGTTAAAATCAGTTTGGCTCTGCAACCAAAGGTCACTAAATTGATGAAAGGTGGCGTTCCTAACATGCACTCTTGGTGAAACATCAGCTGGCTATGCTCCAGGGTATGCCAGCTGAATTTGTCAGCACAATCATCTCAATGATTACTCATTCTTTGCCTTGTAGACCAAGCAACATTGCTGTGCAAAGGAATCTCGACTAAGTCAGAGATACATACATAGTCCAAAAATGACGAGCGCGTTCGACCGTCTAACCCAATGGCGAACGGATTTGGCGAGCGGCGACTCGGTGTTGTGCGCACAGACAATCGCACAGCTCGGGGATGCCTGCCGAAACGCGACCTTGCCGAAACGGGCATCTGGCACTTGGCCGGCGGTTGGATTCAACATTTGGTTTTTGCTCAGTTGTTCATATCTTTCGGACTTATCAAGTTTAGGTTACTACCAGTGTTCGCAAATGGGCATGATAACAAAATGCAGCACTGGTAAAGCTTATCCTCGGTACGAACTAACCAAAAATGCCAACGTTGCACGCGTGTAGTTTTAAACCTTGCTGAATCAGGCATCCGCCGAATTCAAGCTTCTCAGCGACGCGTTGTGCTCAGCTGATTTGGTTGTTGTCAAATGCGCCATCGAAGTGCTGACTGCCTTGGTGAAACATCAAGTGGTCGACAGCCAGGCTGCGATCGGCCAGCTCACCCATTTGTTGCGATTTGCGAAGTTGGTTGGCTGGAATCTTGCCTGAGATTCCAATGAGCTCTTTGGAAAAATATTTCTCACGAGTTTGCAGTCACCCATCGATTGTGGTTTCGTCGCTCGGCGCAATTTGTTTGCAACAAGAATCTGACTCGGATTCAAGGTTCGATTCGAGCTTCGATTTCGGCTCAAATTTCAATTACAGAAAATCTTGCAGCTCGCGCTCCCAAACGCTAATTGCCTTGGTGCGAAACTCCGATCTCTCGACCGATTGCCATTTTGTGATTGTGAACGAGTTGTGTGAAAACATTGGGTTTGTGTTCCATAGATTTAATTTCATCCTAAATTTTCTTTCGAAATCAATTACCGTTTCAGCTCGCATTCCGATCTGTCACGCCGTCTGATCACCGATCATACAATCAGTTTGCCTGTTCGTTCGCGTCTGCTTCGTGCATTGATGAAACATCACAGCAGCAATCACGACGAGATAATACAATCATTCGTTGCTTTTCTTACCAGAGCGCAGGTACAACCATGTTTTGCAAAGCGAATCCTTCCAAAATGCCAAAACGTCACATTTCAAGGACGAACGCACTGATTGCAACCTGCCATGGCTGTTCGACATCTTTCTATCTGTACTCAATCAGCTCAACTCGCCATCAGTCTTGCCGTTGTCGCTCTGGGCGCATGCTCACTGGCCCGACACGGCAGTGGTCAGTCACTGACGATCATCTTGAAACATCATCGAAAACGCTGCCAAGCTAATTTATTTCTCAGGCGATGTGTCCAAGTAATCTCGTGTCCTTTTTCGAACGTCATGCTTCAAATTTTGATGCGTTTTTCTTGGCTGTGGAATTGGCAACCATCGGACAAGGCTGTAGTGCGGCTTCGAGTGGCGTTTGGCTACGAATGGGTACGTGCCGTGGGTAATGACGATGTTCATTTCTGAAAATGTACACAAAATTATCCACAAATTGTCCTTGTTTTTAGCCCGTATTATGCTGTCGATGCCCGATGTGCACCCATCGTGTGCGTCATCGTTGTTTCCATCGATCATGCGATTGTACACCCTCAGCTCAGCACCAGCATCGACCAGGGTTGTTTCAAAAAAAAAGTGGTCAATTAAAAAAAAAATTTTTTTTTGAAACTCAGATTTTGCTTCTTTTTTTTTTAATAAAAAAAAGTTGCCCAAAATGGGCTAAAATGTCCAAAAATGGCCTTTTTCGAGGCAAAAAATTGGCACTTTTTTCTGTGGACGAGACAATTTTTCCAAAATCGCGCCTGCGGCGCCCTGTATTGTCCCCAAATCCGTACAGGGATGCGCGGGGCTGGTCTTTTATAGTGATGTGGCACCGATAATGTGCTACTACATGCTACTACACATATATATATGCAGGTCTGGTGCAAAACCGGGCGGCAAAGTCGATCTGACGCGCAAGATTTGGGCTGTAATCGATATTTTGATGGTCGTATATCAGATATACGGCATTAGATGCATTAAAATACGTTGTACGGCATGCTACAATACATCAGAGTAACATCGTTAGTGAACATCAACCTCAGACTGGTCGGAGACCATGGAATCTGCACAATACTACCGGGTGTCACCACACAAGTTCGGTCTGAGGCGAAAATTTTTCAATTTTTGAAAAATATGTTGTATCGATTTCATTTATCCTGAAACGTCGTTTGCAACACTTTTTCTAATAAAAAAATTTTTCGTCAAAAAAAAATCAAAAAAAAATTTTTTTTTAAAAAAAAAAGCTCGTTAATAAAAAAATTTTTTTTTCAACCCTGGCATCGACCATTCACGTTGCGGATGTCAAACAGACATTGACTGCATTCGAAATGGTTATGAAGGGCGATCGTTTAGATCGGGTCGGTTACTGTGATCAACGCGGGTCGTTTGATTTGTGCATCTTCATCTTTTTGAATGCGCCAATTTCATATTGGCTGGCTGATCAAATCACGTTTACATTCAGCTTGTCATTCTTGTTATGAAACCATTGCTCACAATGTACAAGTGATTTTCAGCCATTCACATCCTCATGTACATGTACATTACCCTTCATCGAGTCGCACTGTTGTCGTCTAGCTCACTGGCTGTGGTCTGATGCGGAACGCTGCTCCAAAGCACTGCAATGTGAATTGGAAATCAAATTGATGGTTTGATTCGGAATCATTTCCGCTCTGTCACTAAATCAACCGCCAAATAGTAAACTACCGCTGTGACTTACAGCACGCCAGCCAATCAGAAAACGATCAAAAAGGCGACGTCGCAGCTAAGTTGAATGGTCACCATTTGCTGTCAGCAATTGTGCTCACCACCGACCGCACTCAACTGTTGCACGTCGCGCTGCTGCTGCTGGTGGAATACACATGTTCAAATATGGTTGGGTCATTGTCTCACAAGAGGAATCTTGTTGACCATTTTGTTAAGTTGACATTGCAGGTGTCCTACGTAATGCCCGTTCTGCTACGACGATACTCTAAGGATATTTGCATGGATCACAAGAAACTGGTCGTGGATTCCGCTGGAAAACTTGCGAAACATCGTGTTAGTTGAATGATTTTCCTCAAATTTACCAAAATTTATCCTGACTGTTCCGCGTTTTCAGTCCAACGTGCCATCAGTAATTCGATTCCTACTGGCAGCCAGTCATAAACATGTGTTCGCCTATGAAACATTAACCGAACTGTTGATTCGACATCCCAGATGTTTGGATCAAATTGAGACGGCGATTTTGGACAAAAATCTGTTGCTGGACGAAAGCAGATCGAAAGAGGAGAGGAGCGCAAAACTGGAATTGATTCGAACTTTGTGCGACAAACGGTAAAAGAATGATGTCTCAATTACCCTGATTTATCAAGCTAACCAGCACTTTATTTGTTGTTCCAGGCCGGACGAGTGCGGTGAGTCGTTGCTGCCCCTTCTGTCACACATTGTCAGCAAATGCAACATCAGCCAGCACACTGCGTTGGCGATTGACGCGATTGCGTGCCTGTGCAGACATCAGGTTGGTAGCATTTCCGAGTGTTCTGTTGTAAAATGGGGTTTGTCCTAAACTTCTGTCCAACAACCAATCTCCCGCACACGCACAGATAATCGACCTCCACATCGTCTGGCCACAAATGCGTCATTTGCGTTCCAAACCCGAAATGACCAAATCGATCATCGGGCTGCTTGCGACGTCGGCCGTTGAGCACGACGTTGAGGATGGTGATACGGATCAGACTGATGTGAATGCTGTAAATGTAAGTTGCATTCGTTTGCGACGTATGTTGTGGCATTGAACAAGCACAAGAATGATGCGTGGAGTTCATCCAAGCAGAGAGTTTGAGTTGTTTGCTCGTCGTTATCGCACGACCGCTCACAGATGTGCGTGAAACAGTTGTGAAGTCACCATCACAGACGGCTGTTTGGCAAAATTGACCAACCAATTTCACATTGATGTTTCTACAGATTGAATTCTTTACCTGACAGGCGATGCGTGACACAGCAATCAGCCAATTGTGGCAGTTTGTGCTTGCCGATTCAGGCAATGAAGCATTCAGCGCACTGGCACAATTCTCACCGAGCCAGCATTTTGTCGTTGGACAGCTGCCAGATAAGGTTGGTGATGCCTTTTTGATAAGACAAAAATGTTACCAACCAGTTTCTGATTTTATGATTTCAGTGGCGAGCCATCTACCCGCATTCTAACGCTAACCACAACGATCCAGTAAGATTGGACTGGTTGTGCACACATTTGATCACTAATGTGTCGGACGTCGCAAGTGAAGGTTCGTCTCAACCTTTTCCTCTATTCGTTTTCTGATGCAAAATGAAGTGAAGGTTCGTCTCAACCTTTTCCTCTATTCGTTTTCTGATGCAAAATGATTCATTTCATTCTATCCGTCAAGTTGTCCCAGGTTTCGTCCATGTACTTAGCCGTTTGCTATCGGATGATCTCGGTGCACTGGCTCGGTCTGCCTACAATCCCGGCAGCAGCGGCACGACCAGGAAACACAAATCGATTGAGAAATCGATCGAACTCGTCGATTGGCTGGACAAATGCGCGAAACAACAAAATCTGACTTTGTTGCCAGGTTGGGAACGCAAACTCTTATCTATTTACGGTGAATGTGCACTTCATTCTGCCACGCGTTGTCCAGCCCTACTTCTGACCGTCTATGAGCCCAGCACCGTGCCGTATCGCTACACGCCAACTGCTGATGTTTCAACCAAACGCACTTGTGTTGCACATGGCAAACGATGTGTGGATGTTTGTGGCCGATTGTTGAGAGAAGTACAGCCCTCGTTGTTTATGTCCAGTAGCAATCCGACGTGTAGCATTGTGTCCTTGAAATTCAGGCACGTCTTGACCCAACTAATTGGCGCTCGTTCCTTGTGACTGTCGATGGTTGGCGAGTGTTCATCGAACGAATGTTTCACGCGCTCACGGTGGTAGGAGAATATTTTAGTTCAACACATGTCTTTGTGGTCGCTAAAAGCGCCGTCATTCAGGCTCGGCAATGTGAACTCGATTTGGAGTCTTCAAAACGCGCATCGGATTCTGAAACATTGTCTCGATTATGGTGGGCGATGATCAAAAGTCCGGTGAATTCTACTGTAGAGAAGAAGAAATAGTTTCATGTCTTTCAGGTCACGTGACCACATTGTTGGTGTCCTTGAAAGCAATTTTAACGAAAGTGTCGGCGCACAGATGAACTGTTGTCTCGCACTATCGGCGCTCGCCACTGTAATCCATCAAATGGGACCGGTAACGCAATATTTTCTTGAACTTTTGCTGCGAACTTACCGTTGTCTTATGAAAAAAGATGCGTTTCAGGCAATTAAGACAGCCTTGAATGAAGCGCACATGCCACATGACCTGTGGTTGGTGACCAGTGTTGAAACATTAGCTCGATTCGCCATGCGGCACAAGTACCGACCCCTCACACAGAACTTGTTCTTTCGGCAGTTGGTGAGTCGCCTTGTTACTTCAGGATGCTGCTCCTAATGTAGATGGTATCAAGGGTGACGATTATCTTTTGTTGAACCGTTACAGTCGCAAGTCAAGCCTCCAGTGTCTGTGATTGCGACTTTGGCAGTGTGCCAATGTGTGCCAAACATCAACTCGTTACTAATGGATCGACTGGGTGGTGTCGATTTGCGTCAGGTGCTCGCTGATTGGCTGATCGAGTCGCTGTCCACCAATGAACAACGTCACGTGATCACAGTGTTGTGCTACCCACTGGCTGGCGCTGCATTGAACGTGTGTCGTCATAATCATCGATTTGATTTTTATTTTGTTCAATAAATGGACAAGAACATAATTTATAGTCTCGTGCCTTCGATGACAAATTGATCTCGCACCTGAGTGAGCAGGGACAAGGCCTGACTATTGGCGAAGTTCTGGCATTCGGACGCATGACCGTAAGTATAACACGACCAGCAACCTCAACGAGCACTGTGGTTTCACGTAGTATTTTTCTTGCTATGTAATCTTTTCTCTTCCTTCAGACACCGACAACATCGATTGTCTCAAGTGTGTCCGACTTTCTATTGACTGACGACCAGTTGACACCCGATCAATATGACGCTTTGCAGCACAGTTTGTATCGCATGTTGCGCGTTGTGGACATGAATCATAGTGAAACATCAGCCATTCGACGCTCGTTGAGTTCGATCGATCGGAGCAAGCTCGCAGCCGAGTTAGGATCGTGGCTGAGTCAAAACCGACCAGACCTGAAACTCGACGCGAACTCTCAAACAGCCCTCGAGCAGGCGACTGTCGTTCGGCAGTTTGCTGCAGTGAACAGACGAACAAGTCGCAATCAAGTGCTGGCCATTTTGGGCGACTTGTGTGCTCAGGTGGACCACTTTTCTAAAAATGTCGCACGCTTGTAACTTTTTGTAAAAGAAAACGTTGTTCAGGTTCGAAATGAAGTCGAAAACCCGCTGGTGCTAACTGCGTTGGTGACAAGTATTTGCGAAACGATGCAATGGTATCACGTACTGGACCAGTTGGAGGTAAACTATTATTGCCCACTTTTCGTAAAATGTTATTTCACTTTCTTTCCCCCAATTTGCCAGGGTGCCGAGCTACCCGTTGACTATGCCTATCTGCCCGAGTCGTCCCCACTTCGAGCGCTGGTGCATTTGATTCGCAAACAACAACTTGATTTTTCACGCATACACGCGGCGGTTGAGGCGTTGTTGCGTGCACGAGAACGAACGCGTAAACGATTGCCACCGTTGGATTGGCATGCGCTCTTGTGGGATAAGGGGTAAAGCGGTTTGTGATTGGAGGAGGTATAGGTATGTAGTACTATCTATAGAATGTCACATTGATCTCTCGTCGTGATAATATCGACGGCAGTTTGGAATTGAAGAACCGACACGACCAGAGTTTCAGATCAGATACCGATTCAAATTGGATATCCCTTATGCTGCGTATCACTGTGCTCGACCCAACCCGTGCAATGTGTCGTGAATTTGTGACCAATCAACGTTTAAATGAGGAGCTGATTGGTGCGAATTTGGACTGGCTGTGTGCTCATTGGTCAGACGTGATTGTGTCATTCGGTTATGATGATGATACCCTGCAGGTATACGCAAAACCCAAAGTTTGGAACAAGCACTTTTGGAAATAAAATAATCTTATTCATTGCAGCGAGTTCTAACGCACGCTCACAGCGTCGATCCCGTTTTGCTGATGAACACGATTCGCGACTGGCTGTTGAGTGAAACATCAGTCCCCAAACAACCGTCTGTTGTGAAACAGTTTGTTGCAATGAGTTTGGTTGATCAAGCGTGCGATCCAAGTCGACCTGTGACGTGGTCGGTCACTGATTTGACGGTTTGTCGCAGTTCGGTTTTCTTACAGACTGGACAAAGCTTACATTTCCTGCATTGCAGTCCCAAATAGGCGTGTGGCGGGCGTGTGATGTTTCATGGCTGGATGCACCCGATGTGGTCAAACGCGCACACGTGCACTGTTTTGTGCGTTGCGTGGCGGCGACTCGCAATGACACGACGCAGACAAGTGCTGGCACTCTGCTCAACGCTGTCATCGACTTGATTGAACAGGACAAGAACAGGTTGTCACAATTTTTTCCTGTAACCAACACGGCATAGGCACAACTGAGCAACGATTGCAGCTTCAATAGCATAATTTGTGACTGGCTGAATGTGGTGGAATGGTTGTCAGTCGACCAGCTGGATCAATGGCTTGTATCGCTCTGCAACGCTGCCCACGTCGGCATGCAGGCTAGTTGCAGTTTGCAAGCTTGTTTGGGTTTGTTGTTCTGTGCCATTGAAATTCAAGACGTCATTCAAACAAATTAAAAAGCTAAATGGCATGTTACCCAACGCCTTTCCAGACGAATCAAACCGATTCGACCGGTCGTGCGTTTGTATCGCTGCTCGTACCTACTGTGCTTAGACGAGCATCGAGTTCGTTCACTGTCACCTTGTTCAACCAAGCTCGGACCACCGGTGAAACATCAAGTTTGGCGAGCATTGCGCACGTGGCGCTCGATGCGTTCACCGTGATTAAAACTAACGAATTCGACATCGAGACAAGAAAAGTAATGCTATCTCCAAGCATTTGGGGGCAAACCTGATAATTTGTGACAAGCTTGCGACGTTCGTTGTGCGTTTTTTTGCGGCTTACCAAGTTTGATGTCCGCAAAATGCAGCGTACGATAACATACACTCTGGCGTCAAAGCACACTGTGGGTCAAAACCACGGATTGTTGGGTCAGCCCGCATTTGAGACGCCTGACGTGATGTGCAGGTCAGGCCAAGTCAGCCTGTGTATAGTGCGGTGCACTAACTTCATTCAAGTATAAAGCGGCGTGTCTGCCAAGTACGACAATGTTGCGGCGTTCCAAGTTCATCAGTGATGATTATATGCCGAGGGCATTTTTTTAATTCGTGGTAATTTGAACACAACCGATGCATTATCTGGCTAACAGCCACTAATGGGCGGCACGACACCCAGTTCACAGCATGCCTGGACCCCGCAGCTGTGAAGCCCTGCCTGCCCCTTCGAACGGCTGGGGTTGGTCCCGCGTACACCCGGGTACCACCTAGGTACGCCATTGGACATTGATTCATTTTCATTTGTTTCAGGCCGTGTTAGCGTGCTGCCGTTTGTCGATGCACTGCTTTCAAAACGATCACTCTCTGCACTCAGTTCTGCGTTAGTGGAATATTCTGATGCTGATTATTGTAGTACCTGGCACATATGTTACTCGACTATTTTTTCAGATACTATGCTGCAAACAAACTGTTCGGCTGAAACCTGTTAAATATCGAAGCCTGCGGACTATGTACATAGCGTGACCCAATAAAAGCGTGCATTTACATTCTATTTTTGTTCCACCAATAAATGTTAGTGACTTTATGTAACCCCGCCTTGCCGTGACTGACTTACTGCTCTATTGTAATCACTTCAGTTCAATATTGAATAAATTTACAGGGAAAGCACTAAAACCCAGCGTTCTCCTGTCAACAAATATAAAAGACTTGCTGCGCAGTTTACCGCTTCGGAGTTGGCACGGTAATGCTAAGCGACATTCCCTATGGTATATGCTTGAGAAGCCCAAACTTGCGCACAACTTGTGCGGCGTCGCCTTCCAGGTCTACTGAAGATTTCATCTCGCTACGTGCCCGCACGCCAGGGTTGTATTTAAAAATTTTATTGTCGAACTTTTTTTAAAAAAACCTTTTTCACTTTTTTATTCCGGAAATTATGCTCAGTTACTTACAGTGGGATACAGTCTACATATGTACATGCACAGTATCTTCTCTGAAACTGAGTAAGCAATTGAGTATCCGTTACTTTCAGATTACAACTGATTACCGTGCTTCGCATACGCGTATCCATTTTCTCACTTTCTAAGATTAAAACCGATTACAGTTCAAAAGTACTCGCCCAGTACTTACATACTTAAGTTTGTAGATAATCGATAGAGTGCCCGTTCAATCGGACCCGAATTCAGATTAAATAGCGTTCGAGTCTGAAGTATATACCAGAGGAGCACCATGAAATTGTTATCGATTTTAATCCTAAAAACGAACAAATTGATACGAGTATGCGAAGCATGGTAATCAGTTTTAATCTGAAAGTACATATATACAGTACATTGTAGATGTTATTCACGACGCTAGGTGCATGCCTGGCCTTTGTTCTCGCAATGATATTCATTGCCTGGATCCGGTGGCAGCTGGAGGTGATCGGCTCCATCGCCAGCTGGTCAGGATTGGTGGGACCGGGGCCATCTGTGTCTGTATCCGAACAATAACTCGCGCATTCGCAGAGCCTGTTCGATTGATTGAGCATGGCATTTCGGCTCTAAGACGAGAATTTTCGTACTACCTGAACAAATCGCAATTTCAAAGTTACATAAGGGTCTTGGCAGCTCAGTTCTGCGTTTGAAAAATGAAATTGGACACCAACTTTGACACGTTAGCTTATAAGAAGTGCCCGGTTCGGCGGTTGTCACAGCGCTGTCGAGCTTTACCGTTCCTCCTGGCAGCACCCAGAAAAACGCGTCGCCCGGCAAGTTATATGGGTTGCAACCGCAAATGAAAGAGCAGCAAAGTTTCATCTTTTCCGTCCGGTTTGAACCTGGTATTTCCACTTTGCAACGTTATCCAAAACAGCCTCCAACCACATCCGATCTTGTGAATTCTTCCGTCGCCATTGTGTTTCCATATGTTCATTTGTGGTTAGTGATGTAATTGGGGTGTGTGAGCGACACATTCCACTCGAAACCGGAGCTGTAACTTCATACTGTGTTTGATTGTAACGTACGAAAAGTGGTGCAAGAACGTTTGAAATTGAGGGAACTCAAGCAGTTTCTGAAAACGGACAATGCTGGCTTAGAGCGAATAATCGTTGGGCTTAATGTAGTCATGCGCAAAAGTGTGACCTTTGGTTTGCGAACCTGCGATGTCTTATTCATTTCTTGCGTCATTCTGGCTGGTTTTATGAGTGACTAATTATTGCAGTGCAATCTATACTACTAAAAAGGAAGACGCATGTATGGTATGTGTCTGTGGCCCCCTCCCTCGGAGGTGGACGGGTATTTTCCGGGTGCTTTGGGTTGGGGTCTTCGGGGGGGGGGGTGGCGGGGGCCGGCGGGCTGGGGTCCCGTCTAGCTAGACCTACAATAACTGCACGATAACGTCTGGTAGCTCCAGGGGTTTTTCGCATGTTACTTGGTGTTTTTGATCGACTGAACACACCAGCTTAAATCCCGTTCCGCCTGCACACTTGGGTTAGTTGTGCTTGAGTATGATGTGGGATAATGTCTGGATCCATCTGGCCTCGGTGGTGTTCATCAATTTTGGCATCGAGTTTGTCGTATCGCGGAATGTTTCCTCTTCTTTCATGTGCGATGCTGTGATTTATTTTTGAACTTGGGTGGCTTTGAGATTCATTCGCTTGTTATTAAATATGGGACTTTTACCACTTACATAACTTGACTCATACACAGCCTCCCAACAAGAGCTGCGTATTGTGGCTCTCCGTTGTGAGAGAAAACATAGATTGTTCTGAACTCATCTTACATGGAGAGTTTTTTTGTAACATGATAAAGACGGTAACATTGGGGATACACATCGCCTTGTCAGGAAGGCTTTGATCTCTTTAGACTCTCACTTGTTGATGTACTGTCTTGAAATGTATCAATCGTTTTACCTGAAAGAAGATGCTTAAAATCTCAGCTGCGCCACCCTGACACAGCTACTTCCAGACGTAGAATAACACTTCCTCCTCCACACCTTTATCTACGCTCTAAGCTCAGACGCTCACTCAAATGATATGAATTGACTGACTTTGATATTGAATGACCTCACGAATCCTCCACTCCTTGATCCCTCATATAATCGGAAAAATTTAATAGTTGAGAAACTCTAAATAGATAATTCATATAATCCTAAATTTGCTTTTACACTAATACCTCTCTAAACTTAAACCCACAATTAAACCTATATAGATAAAAACGTAACCCCATATTATCCATACTACCCCCCCCCCAAAAACCCCCCCCACCTAATTTAATTCTCAAACTCATCACACCCCACAACTAAACAAACAGCAAAAATATCTACAAAATAAAACTCCCATCTAACTCATAATACTCCTTCTCGATCCCTTACAACACTTCTTCTCTATTTCTTTACCAAACTCCCTTTCTATTTAAAATCTATAAAATCACTAGAAACTCTCAACCTTATGATACAACAAATTCCCCCACCTACCTTCGATACCGATCACCTCACCCGCCCTATCCAATAATATCATCGAAAAGCCAGGCATGCCCTCTCTATACATCTACAATTACTATATATCTTTCATTAAACTTTTGCTCCATTCTATATTTTTCTTTTTAGATTAAAATCGATAACAATTTCATGGTGCTCCTCTGGTATATACTTCAGACTCGAACGCTATTTAATCTGAATTCGGGTCCGATTGAACGGGCACTCTACGATTATCTACAAACTTAATATTAATACTGAGTACTTTTGAACTGTAATGTTTTTTTAGAAAGTGAGAAAATGGATACGCGTATGCGAAGCACGGTAATCAGTTGTAATCTGAAAGTAACGGATACTCAATTGCTTACTCAGTTTCAGAGAAGATATTGTGCATGTACATATGTAGACTGTATCCCACCGTAAGTAACTGAGCATAATTTCCGGAATAAAAAAGTGAAAAAGATTTTTTTAAAAAAAGTTCGACAATAAAATTTTTAAATACAACCCTGGCGTGCGGGCACGTAGCGGGATGAAATTTTCCGTAGACCTGGAAGGCGACGCCGCACAAGTTGTGCGCAAGTTTGGGCTTCTCAAGCATATACCATAGGGAATGTCGCTTAGCATTACCGTGCCAACTCCGAAGCGGTAAACTGCGCGGCAAGTCTTTTATATTTGTTGACAGGAGAACGCTGGGTTTTAGTGCTTTCCCTGTAAATTTATTCAATATTGAACTGAAGTGAATACAATAGAGCAGTAAGTCAGTCACGGCAAGGCGGGGTTACATAAAGTCACTAACATTTATTGGTGGAACAAAAATAGAATGTAAATGCACGCTTTTATTGGGTCATGCTATGTAGTCCGCAGGCTTCGATATTTAACAGGTTTCAGCCGAACAGTTTGTTTGCAGCATAGTATCTGAAAAAATAGTCGAGTAACATATGTGCCAGGTACTACAATAATCAGCATCAGAATATTCCACTAACGCAGAACTATAGAGAGTGACGTTGAAAGCAGTCATCGAAAACGGCAGCACGCTAACACGGCCTGAAACAAATGAAAATGAATCAATGCAATGGCGACTAGCCCGGTACGGGAACCCCAGCGGGGGAGGAGGGCTCAGCTGCGGGAGGATCTGAACTGTCGCCCATTATGGCTGAGCCAGATAATGCATCGGTGAAATACCACGATAAAAAAATGCCCTCGGCATATAATCATCACTGATGAACTTGACGCGAACATTGGTACTTGGAGACACGCCGCTTTATACTTAAGAAGTATGACGCACTATACACAGGCTGACTTGGCCTGACCTGCACATCACGTCAGGCGTCTCAAATGCGGGTTGACCTTGGCAACCGATCTATCCGGTTGGTTTTGGCACCCCACAGTGTGCTTTGACGCCAGAGTGTATGTTATCGTACGCTGCATTTTGCGGACATCAAACTTGGTAAGCCGCAAAAAACGCACAACGAACGTCGCAAGCTTGTCACAAATTATCAGGTTTGCCCCCAAATGCTTGGAGATAACATTACTTTTCTTGTCTCGATGTCGAATTCGTTAGTTTTAATCACGGTGAACGCATCGAGCGCCACGTGCGCAATGCTCGCCAAACTTGATGTTTCACCGGTGGTCCGAGCTTGGTTGAACAAGGTGACAGTGAACGAACTCGATCTCGTTAACACAGTAGGACGAGAGGATAAAAGCACGGTCGAATCGGTTGGATTCGTCTGGTATGGCGTTGGGTAACATGCCATTTAGCTTTTTAATTTGTTTGAATGACGTCTTGAATTTCAATGGCACAGAACAACAAACCCAAACAAGCTTGCAAACTGCAACTAGCCTGCATGCCGACGTGGGCAGCGTTGCAGAGCGATACAAGCCATTGATCCAGCTGGTCGACTGACAACCATTCCACCACATTCAGCCAGTCACAAATTATGCTATTGAAGCTGCAATCGTTTCAGTTTCCTATGCCGTGTGGTACAGAAAAAATTGTGACAACCTGTCTTGTCCTGTCAATCAAGTCGATAGGGAGAAGTAGACTTCTGCGTGATGCGAGGCCGCCACGCAACGCACAAAACAGTGCACGTGGTGAACATCGGGTGCATCCAGCCATGAAACATCACACGCCCGCCACACGCCTATTTGGACTGCAATGCAGGAAATGTAAGCTTTGCAGTGAAGAAAACCGAACTGGACAAACCGAATAGTGACCGCACGTAAGGGATTGGACGACGCTGATCAACCAAACTCTTTGTAACAAACTGTTTCCAACAGACGGTTGGGACTAATGTCACTCAACAGCCAGCGGAATCGTGTCATCAGCAAAACGGGATGACGCTGTAGCGTGGTAGAACCGCTGCAATGAATAATATATTTTATTCCAAAAGTGTTGTCAAACTTTGGGTTTTGCGTATACCTGCAGGGTATCATCATCATAACCGAATGACACAATCACGTCTGACCAATGAGCACACAGCCAGTCCAAATTCGCACCAATCACTCCTCATTTAAACGTTGATTGGTCACAAATCACGACACATTCGGGTTGGAGTGATACGAGCATAAGGGATATCCAATTTGAATCGGTATCTGATCTGAAACTCTGGTCGGCGTTCTTCAATCCAATCTCCGTCGAATATCACGACGAGAGATCATGTGACATCTATAGATAGTACTACTATACCTCCTCCAATCACAAACCGCTTTACCCCTTATCCCACAAGAGCGATAATCAACGGTGAATCGTACGCGGCTCGCGAACAACGCCTAACCGCCGCGGATCGGAAACATAAGTTGTTGTTTGCGAATCAAATGCACAGCGGAAGTGGGGACGACTCGGGAGAAGGCATAGTAGGGAGCTCGGACTGGCAAATGGGGAAAGAAAGTGAAATAACATTAGAAAAGTGGGAATAATAGTTTACCTCCAACTGGAGCGTGAACCATTGCATCGTTAAATACTTGTCACCAACGAGTTAGACCAGCGGGTTTTCGACTTCATTTCGAACCTGAAAACGTTTTCTTTTACAAAAAGTTACAAGCGTGCGATATTTTTAGAAAAGTGGTCCACCTGAGACAAGTCGCCCAAAATGGCCAGACTTGATTGCGACTTGTGCTGTTCACTGAGAAACTGCCGAACGACAGTCGCCTGCTCGAGGGCTGTAGAGTCGCGTCAGGGTCTGGGGTTTTGAGCCGATCCTAACTCGGCTGCGACTGCTCCGATGATCGAATAACGAGCGTCGAATGGCTATGTTTCACTTTGATTCATGCCAATGGAACATGCGAAAAACTGTGGAAGTAGATCGGTGTAACTGGCTAGGGAAGAAAGTCGGAAAGGAGAAATATGTTGTCGGTGTCTGAAGGAAGAGAAAAGATTACATACAAGTAGGTAGAAAAATACTAAAAAATACGTGAAAACCACAGTACTAGGTGAGGTTGCTGGTCGTGTTATACTTACGGTCAAACGTCCGAATGCGAGAAGTTCGCCAATGATCAGGCCTTGTCCCTGCTCACTCAGACGCGAGACCAATTTGTCATCGAAGGCACGAGACTATAAATTATGTTCTTGTCCATTTATTGAACAAAATAAAAATCAAATTGATGATTATGACACACGTTCAATGCAGCGCCAGCCAGTGGGTAGCACAACACTGTGATCACGTGACGTTGTTCATTGGTGGACAGCGACTCGATCAGCCAATCAGCGAGCACCTGACGCAAATCGACACCGCCCAGTCGATCCATTAGTAACGAGTTGATGTTTGGCACACATTGGCACACTGCCAAAGTCGCAATCACAGACACTGGAGGCTTGACTTGCGACTGTAATGGTTCAACAAAAGGTAATCGTCACCCTTGATATCATCTACGTTAGGAGCAGCATCCTGAAGTAACAAGGCGACTTACCAACTGCCGAAAGAACAAGTTCTGTGTGAGGGGTCGGTACTTGTGCCGCATGGCGAATCGAGCTAATGTTTCAACACTGGTCACCAACCACAGGTCATGTGACATGAGCGCCTCACTCATGGCTGTCGTCGGTGTCTGAAACGCATCAATTTTTATAAGACAACGGCAAGTTAGGAGCAATGGTTCAAGAAAATATTGCGTTACCGGTGCCATTTGATGGATTACAGTGGCGAGAGCCGATAGTGCCAGACAACAGTTCATCTGTGCGCCGACACTTTCGTTAAAATTGCTTTCAAGCACGCCAACAATATGGTCACGTGACCTGAAAGACATGAAACTATTTCTTCTCTACAGTAGAATTCACCGGACTTTTGATCATCGCCCACCATAATCGAGATAATGTTTCAGAATCCGATGCGCGTTTTGAAGACTCCAAATCGAGTTCACATTGCCGAGCCTGAATGATGGTGCTTTTGGCGACCACAAAGACATGTGTTGAACAAAAATATTCTCCTACCACCATGAGCGCGTGAAACATTCGTTCGATGAACACTCGCCAACCATCGACAGTCACAAGGAACGAGCGCCAATTAGTTGGGTCAAGACGTGCCTGAATTTCAAGGACACAATGCTGGACGTCGGATTGCTACTGGACATAAACAACGAGGGCTGTACTTCTCTCAACAATCGGCCACAAATATCCACATATCGTTTGCCATGTGCAACACAAGTGCGTTTGGTTGAAACATCAGCAGTTGGCGTGTAGCGATACGGCACGGTGCTGGGCTCATAGACGGTCAGAAGTAGGGCTGGACAAAGCGTGGCAGAATGAAGTGCACATTCACCGTAAATAGATAAGAGTTTGCGTTCCCAACCTGGCAACAAAGTCAGATTTTGTTGTTTCGCGCATTTGTCCAGCCAATCGACGAGTTCGATCGATTTCTCAATCGATTTGTGTTTCCTGGTCGTGCCGCTGCTGCCGGGATTGTACGCTGACCGAGCCAGTGCACCGAGATCATCCGATAGCAAACGGCTGAGCACATGGACGAAACCTGGGACGAACTTGACGGATAGAATGAAATGAATCATTTTGCATTAGAAAACGAATAGAGGAAAAGGATGAGACGAACCTTCACTTGCGACGTCCGACACATTAGTGATCAAATGTGTGCACAACCAGTCCAATCTTACTGGATCGTTGTGGTTAGCGTTAGAATGCGGGTAGATGGCTCGACACTGAAATCATAAAATCAGAAACTGGTTGGTAACATTTTTGTCTTATCAAAAAGGCATCACCTACCTTATCTGGCAGCTGTCCAACGACAAAATGCTGGCTCGGTGAGAATTGTGCCAGTGCGCTGAGTGCTTCATTGACTGAATCGGCAAGCACAAACTGCCACAATTGGCTGATTGCTGTGTCACGCATCGCCTGTCAGGTAAAGAATTTAATCTGTTGAAACATCAATGTGAAATTGGTTGGTCAATTTTGCCAAACGGCCGTCTGTGATGGTGACTTCACAACACTGTTATCACGCACGTCCGTGAGCTTTCGTGCGACGACAAACAAACAACTCAAACTCTCTGTTTGGATGAACTCCACGCATCATTCTTGTGCTGTTCAATGCCACAACATACGTCGCAAACGAATGCAACTTACATTTACAGCATTCACATCAGTCTGATCCGTATCACCATCCTCAACGTCGTGCTCAACGGCCGACGTCGCAAGCAGCCCGATGATCGATTTGGTCATTTCGGGTTTGGAACGCAAATGACGCATTTGTGGCCAGACGATGTGGAGGTCGATTATCTGTGCGTGTGCGGGCGACTGATTGTTGGACAGGAGTTTAGGACAAACCCCCATTTTACAACAGAACACCCCTAATTGCTGCCAACCTGATGTCTGCACAGGCACGCAATCGCGTCAATCGCCAACGCAGTGTGCTGGCTGATGTTGCATTTGCTGACAACGTGTGACAGAAGGGGCAGCAACGACTCACCGCACTCGTCCGGCCTGGAACAACAAATAAAGTGCTGGCCAGCTTGATAAATCAGGGTAATTGAGACATCAATCTTTTACCGTTTGTCGCACAAAGTTCGAATCAATTCCAGTTTTGCGCTCCTCTCCTCTTTCGATCTGCTTTCGTCCAGCAACAGATTTTTGTCCAAAATCGCCGTCTCAATTTGATCCAAACATCTGGGATGTCGAATCAACAGTTCGGCTAATGTTTCGTAGGCGAACACATGTTTATGACTGGCTGCCAGTAGGAATCGAACTACTGATGGCACGTTGGACTGAAAACGCGGAACAGTCTGGATAAATTTTGGTAAATTTGAGGAAAATCATTCAACTAACACGATGTTTCGCAAGTTTTCCAGCGGAATCCACGACCAGTTTCTTGTGATCCATGCAAATATCCTTAGAGTATCGTCGTAGCAGAACGGGCATTACGTAGGACACCTGCAATGTCAACTTAACAAAATGGTCAACAAGATTCCTCTTGTGAGACAATGACCCAACCATATTTGAACATGTGTATTCCACCAGCAGCAGGAGCGCGACGTGCAACAGTTGAGTGCGGTCGGTGGTGAGCACAATTGCTGACAGCAAATGGTGACCATTCAATTTCGCTGCGACGTCGCCTTTTTGATCGTTTTCTGATTGGCTGGCGTGCTATAAGTCACAGCGGTAGTTTACTATTTGGCGGTTGAGATAGTGACCGAGCGGAAATGATTCCGAATCAAACCATCAATTTGATTTCCAATTCACATTGCAGTGCTTTGGAGCAGCGTTCCGCATCAGACCACAGCCAGTGAGCTAGACGACAATAGTGCGACTCGATGAAGGGTAATGTACATGTACGTGAGGATGTGAATGGCTGAAAATCACTTGTACATTGTGAGCAATGGTTTCATAACAAGAATGACAAGCTGAATGTAAACGTGATTTGATCAGCCAGCCAATATGAAATTGGCGCATTCAAAAAGATGAAGATGCACAAATCAAACGACCCGCGTTGATCACAGTAACCGACCCGATCTAACCGATCGCCCTTCATAACCATTTCGAATGCAGTCAATGTCTGTTTGACATCCGCAACGTGAATGGTCGATGCTGGTGCTGAGCTGAGGGTGTACAATCGCATGATCGATGGAAACAACAATGACGCACACGATGGGTGCACATCGGGCATCGACAGCATAGAACGGGCTAAAAACAAGGACAATTTGTGGATAATTTTGTGTACATTTTCAGAAATGAACATCGTCATTACCCACGGCACGTACCCATTCGTAGCCAAACGCCACTCGAAGCCGCACTACAGCCTTGTCCGATGGTTGCCAATTCCACAGCCAAGAAAAACGCATCAAAATTTGAAGCATGACGTTCGAAAAAGGACACGAGATTACTTGGACACATCGCCTGAGAAATAAATTAGCTTGGCAGCGTTTTCGATGATGTTTCAAGATGATCGTCAGTGACTGACCACTGCCATGTCGGGCCAGTGAGCATGCGCCCAGAGCGACAACGGCAAGACTAATGGCGAGTTGAGCTGATTGAGTACAGATAGAAAGATGTCGAACAGCCATGGCAGGTTGCAATCAGTGCATTCGTCCTTGAAATGTGACGTTTTGGCATTTTGGAAGGATTCGCTTTGCAAAACATGGTTGTACCTGCGCTCTGGTAAGAAAAGCAACGAATGATTGTATTATCTCGTCGTGATTGCTGCTGTGATGTTTCATCAATGCACGAAGCAGACGCGAACGAACAGGCAAACTGATTGTAGGATCGGTGATCAGACGGCGTGACAGATCGGAATGCGAGCTGAAACGGTAATTGATTTTGAAAGAAAATTTAGGATGAAATTAAATCTATGGAACACAAACCCAATGTTTTCACACAACTTGTTCACAATCACAAAATGGCAATCGGTCGAGAGATCGGAGTTTCGCACCAAGGCAATTAGCGTTTGGGAGCGCGAGCTGCAAGATTTTCTGTAATTGAAATTTGAGCCGAAATCGAAGCTCGAATCGAACCTTGAATCCGAGTCTGATTCTTGTTGCAAACAAATTGCGCCGAGCGACGAAACCACAATCGATGGGTGACTGCAAACTCGTGAGAAATATTTTTCCAAAGAGCTCATTGGAATCTCAGGCAAGATTCCAGCCAACCAACTTCGCAAATCGCAACAAATGGGTGAGCTGGCCGATCGCAGCCTGGCTGTCGACCACTTGATGTTTCACCAAGGCAGTCAGCACTTCGATGGCGCATTTGACAACAACCAAATCAGCTGAGCACAACGCGTCGCTGAGAAGCTTGAATTCGGCGGATGCCTGATTCAGCAAGGTTTAAAACTACACGCGTGCAACGTTGGCATTTTTGGTTAGTTCGTACCGGGGATAAGCTTTACCAGTGCTGCATTTTGTTATCATGCCCATTTGCGAACACTGGTAGTAACCTAAACTTGATAAGTCCGAAAGATAGGAACAGCTGAGCAAAAACCAAATGTTGAATCCAACCGCCGGCCAAGTGCCAGATGCCTGTTTCGGCAAGGTCGCGTTTCGGCAGGCATCCCCAAGCTGTGCGATTGTCTGTGCGCACAACACCGAGTCGCCGCTCGCCAAATCCGTTCGCCATTCGGTTAGACGGTCGAACGCGCTCGTCATTTTTGGACTATGTATCTCTGACTTAGTCGAGATTCCTTTGCACAACAATGTTGCTTGGTCTACAAGGGAAAGAATGAGTAATCATTGAGATGATTGTGCTGACAAATTCAGCTGGCATACCCTGGAGCATAGCCAGCTGATGTTTCACCAAGAGTGCATGTTAGGAACGCCACCTTTCATCAATTTAGTGACCTTTGGTTGCAGAGCCAAACTGATTTTAACGCAGAAAACTTTCACGACTGGAGCAACACACAATTTTATTCTCAACACTCAAGCAACATCTATGTACCATTGTCACACACAACAACGATAAGTTTCCATAAATCTTGAGTGTCAAGCCTACAACAGAGCAATTCTCGGAATTTTTTGCGGATATTGATCTGAACATGAACAATACGGTACGTATAACTTATCTCATACCAAACCCCAGAACGCTGCAAAACCATGATATCAGGTGCACTTGCACAGCACACAGCACAGCCCAACACGCAACGATTTTTTTCGGCTGTTTTTTGTCAATTGACACCAAAATTTAGACCACGGGGAATATTTTAAGGAAAGAAAGTAAAATAGCCCAAGTAGGAAAAGCTGTACAACAAAAATAACACTCGGTTGAGGAATAGCTGAAATTGGGACATTGCAAAACACTATGGATCTACAAACTTGAAAAACTGAAATCCAACGGAACAATAAAGTGCAACAAGGAAACTACCGAAAAGATATAGGTCACAAATACAATAAAATAACAGATAAATACATAGGAAACAATAGCAAAACATCCTGCAGCTCTCAGCTATCTTATCACACAAGTTAATAAAACCCCAAATTGAGTACTTTGGAAAACCTTGAAAACCCCATAAGAAGAGTTGAGGCCAAACCCGACCAAAGTAATGAAATGTTCAGCTGTACATTAAAAATCGAGCAGTACCAAGCTAAGGAGCAGAATTCCTCCAAAACGTCGTCAATACTTTTGCCTCAGAACACGGAAAAAAGACGGCAAAAACAACACCGAATCCTTATGATAAAACATCCACACAATCGACAACCGAAAAAATCGACAATTAATTGACACGTCGACACGTCTTTACATTTCGTCGACACGACAAAAAATCGACACGTCATTACATTTCTGAAACATCTATCATGAAATTTTGTTGCTCACAATTCCTCCGCCTTCATCTTACGTGCCACAACCACACTCTGGTCGTTGATCTTGCGCTGGCCAGCTGATGTTTCATTGCGAATCGAGCCAATGCGACGTCGCGACGTGTCGACGGCCGATCTGGGCATTGGTGTCGCTCGTGGCTCCAACTTGATGCGTTTGGCACCCAACAACTCGTCGTCGGCTTGGTCGTGCTCGAAGAAATCGTAGAATCCGCCGTCGACACCCACCTGCAGATGTTTCAAATAATGTGCCGAACTTGACAATCAGGCTTAATACTCATCCTCACCATGGCAGTGCCGTACTCGTCGCGTCGCCCCGACGACAAATTGTTGTTGTTGCTCGATCCATCAGCATCGTCCTGGGGCACAATCGCGTGCAGCAGCGTGCGTGAACGACCTGAACGGGTGTGTGGCACAGATAACTTAGTTGTCAATTGTTGAGAGGTAGAACATCTGAGATAATGAGTATTAGGACAAAAGGATCAAGCTTAGGGTTACTGTACGGTACCATTGATTCTAGTTTTGTAAACACTGTACTCAAGATTGGCGGATAACACAAGAATAACGTGGCGCAAATGTGCTGATCCGCCCGCTACACACCAGCCAACGGGATGCGTTGCCCGGCCTCCGAGCTGTCCAATTGTTTCATGGTGCTCTTGTCGTCCTTTTCGCTTCCCTCCAGTTTACGACCACCAAATGGACTCATGTTCGGTGCAACCAGCAGGGCGAACGACAGAAGCAGCACCTGGAAATATAGTTACACTTTAGTTCAGTTACCTAGTTTCCATTTTCTCAATGAGCGAAATTTTATAGGTGCTGTTATTGAAAATGTAATATTGTGTTTGAAACATCAGTTAGCACTTACAGCCAAACAGGTGCCGGCTTGGGCCGATCGCCTACTGCCGTTCGATATCATTGTCTGCAGCTTGCGCACTTGCGATAGAAGTGATCTGAATAAACAAAACTAATGTTTAAATTGAGAAGCGCAAGCTTCCAAATTTTTGGAACTCACTCATTCTGCTTGCTCAGCGTTTCCACTTGACGTTTGAGGAATGCGTTCTCTTGCGTACACGAATCCACGCTAAAATCGATCCATGCGTTTCAGGTTAATGAAGACGAAGAATATTGGGTAAAGCTGTGGAACAGAATAATCTAACCGATCTTCGAGCGATCCCATGTAGACCTGTTTGCGTTTTCGGCTGACTTGCGCACTGCGTTTGTTGCGTATTTTGCGGCGGACACGTTTCAATTCTCGTTCCTCCGCCTTCGTCAACGGATAATGACTCGGCAGCTTGATGCATTCCTTGTCGCACAACTTGCGCTCTTCGTCCGTCAACACCAATGGTGGATACTAAAAAGAAGAGCTGGGCAGATGTAAAAAAACTTGAAGATAGGGTCCCATAAATTCCTTGCGTGCGTGGCAACACTGACAGGTTGTGCATGAGTGAGAGTGATCATTATCATCTTAATATGGTCTAAAAACTCATGCCGCGGTCACTGGTCATCCCTTGATATCATATCTTTGTTTCACAACTAATCTCGCATGGATTTCCATTTTCAATGCACTTCCGTCAGAGCTCTTTTCATCATGCTTCCAATCGCGTGTGATTTCGTCCTCGAAACCACCAATCATCGCATACTGAAACATTCCAAGTCCAAAGTCCAAATCTCAAAGAAATGAAAAGCAATTTGCGTTTTTGATCATGTTCACGAAATGAACAGCTTTTGAACACCGACCGGCAGTCCAGACAAAGTTGGGCAAGAAAAACTGACCCCAAAAAAGGACGCATTCATTTCAACCACAACAATTCAACCCAAACGACACCCATAAATCGCGGACAAATAGCAGCCAATTTCCGATTTTCGATGCAATACATCATTCAGCCAGTATGAAATGAGGCGCGAGCACGCCTCAACCAAACACACAATCATTTCAATTTCCAATCGTACACTTTCGCAAAAAAGTGTGTAATCCGCCCAAAAGTGTGAACGTGAAACACTCCAGGGCGTTGTGTCGGCTCGGCGACAAAAACAAGCAAGGCGGTCGTTCGTTGCACAAACAAACAAGCTGTGGCACGACACAACAAATGACAACAATCACAAACACATACTGTATGCACGTGTCGCGCTCCATTGCCTGAAATACACAGCAGCAAAGTTGCCGATCGGCTCGGGCACGCAAATGGGTGATGTTGCACCGTGGATAGTATATGTTTACAGACAAGACCGCTCCGGCCCGATCACCAACCTGGATACCGGCACAATATACAAATCACAAAGTGGAACAGCACACCACACCACGATTGTTTGCAAAAGCCGCGGACTCAAAATTGGGTAAAAACTGACAACAATTTTTGTTTTTTTTGCAAATTACGGTGTACAGGTACACGCATACGCATTCTTTCTGAGCGAATTTAAACTCGCACACTTTATTCAAATATGAGTCGGCCTCAAAACACTCAGAAAACACAAAACCGCAGCGGGCGGTCACACCACGCCCAACATCAAACCAGCAGAATTAATTTCAGTCTTCCCACCCCAAACTTTTTCGCAATATATGTACCAGCACAATGCCATAAATGCGTGGCCATTTCACTCACACTCTTTTTCTGGTTATATTTCCCACAATGTCATTCACTCACACCTATAATTCTGCCATGCCAATTCCCGACATATGTATGTATTGGTGCGGGCCGAGCGAAATAATGAGTATTCAGACCAGAACTACAATTTTCAAAAAACGTTCGGTGTTCAGCGCGTGCATATGTATATAAGTTCTTTTCCGTCCGATTTCATTTCCATTTCAGTCGCAATCGTTTGTGTTTGTGATTGACGCAAAATGATGCTGTTGCCGGATCACAAGTGCAGCGCATTCGAGCGTCGTCAAGCCGAAGCAGACGCATTCCGCCGCGTCGCCTTTCTGTCCGTCGTTGTGAGCACGGTTGCCATTGCTGGTTGTGGCATCACACTGCCCTGGCTAGTCAACTATGTGCAGGTGGTCGAAAGCCAGCTCACTGACGAAATGCAGCATTGTATGGTTAGCTGTTGTTTGGGCTCACGACTTCCATGCCACCCATACTCTATCAGGTACGGTTGGTGTTTGAGGAATTACTCAATGGTGGGAATCGAAACTGTCCGGTGTTTACGTACTTGTAGACAAAACACCAGTTTTCATCACACACAGCACAACCCCTGCCCGTCCCATCCCAGATGCAAACATCGGATCTGTGGCGTTTGTACGCGGACACGTCCAGTCATCGGACCAGCGGTGGTGCGTTGGAGCGAGCGCGTCGTGATGCCGAGGGTGTCTGGCGTTTCGGCCGCTTCTTCCCGTCTGCTGCCGATGCCGCCGACCAGGATGCACTGCGCAAATTCTCCGACTCGCGGTCGCACAACGAACGATTCTCGAACGGTATCTGGTCGTTCGGCCGATTCCTCGAGCGTCCGGAGTTGTCGGACATCGAGCCTCAGCCACGTCGAGCTGTTGCCTCCGCACCCCCACAGCAACAACCGCGCAACTGGCCCGAACCGAACAGATCCTTCCAAGACGCCAACAGCAACATCTTCAACCCCGGATTCGGCATCAACGGACATCAACCACAGATTGTGCAACAACCACGGTCATTCCGACAAGCGGACGGACAATGTGAGACGTCGAGTTTTGGTTCATTTGAGTTTTTTGTGTATCTGAGGGTGTACTGTATGTGCATGTTTCAGGCTGCGGTTGCTACCAGGGCCGGGCGGGACCGCCTGGGAATCCTGGTTCAGATGGACGTCCCGGTAGGGATGGTAACCCTGGGCCGATGGGAATAAGAGGATTTGATGCACCACCGGGCGCCAAGCCCAAGCCTTTCCCCGACGACTGCAATAGGTGTCCGCCAGCACCGTCAGGGCCGACGGGCTCACGGGGTCAGCCAGGACCCAAGGGATATCCGGGTGACCCTGGACAAGATGGCAATGGTGCAACACCAACCTACGCAGGCCCACAAGGATCGAGGGGGCCACCGTTAGTTTCCATTTTGGCAGGTGTTTCACACATTGTACATAGCATAACCGCCACATCCGTTTCAGGGGTCAGGACGGTTATCCAGGTGCCAAGGGTCCCCAAGGGGCGCCGGGCGTGCAACGACCAGGCAATGCGCCACCAGGACCTATCGGTGAGTCACACTCAGTTTTTTGGTTACCGAACACATGAAACACTATCCACTCCACGTACGTGTAACTTCAGGCGGACGCGGCCCCCCTGGCGCTCGCGGTGATCCGGGTTATGCAGGTGGCAATGGACGACCGGGCGGAATTGGTGTGCCGGGATCACTTGGCGACCCGGGCACCTCTGGTGAACCGGGTGTGCCCGGCTACGAAGGAGCGCCTGGCGACCCCGGACAACGTGGCCCAGTCGGTGACTGCAGTCACTGCAACCCGCCACGTTTCCCACCTGGATATTTCTACACGACAACTTAGGTGTGGCAGATATTTCCAACCTTTCACCGTGGAATTTTATTTTGGTTAATTTCCAATCGAGTTATTCAAATCATGACAAACAAAATTGTGGCGTCATAAGTTTGGCTTTGGGTACATGTGTGTGTATATTGGCCCGAATTCTTTTTCGCCCGCTTGGCCCGCTTTTTCAATTGCCCCGGGCTTAGCCATTGTGATTCTCTCAATGATAGGAAAGGGCTGTAATAAAATTATTTGAGCAGTCGTTGGTGGCTGGCTGTTGCCAAACTCCAATTTCACGTGTCTGCTTGGCACAAGGAAGGTACAGCTGGTCAGACCATCAGTTTCGTCTCCAATCAAAATACCAGGTGAAACAACACAGACACAAATATATTCGTTGGTTGGTCCCCACTTTGGTTGGCGGTTGTCGGCGCACTACCGAAGAACACACATGTGCGTCACATAAACACTACTGCCCAAGTGTGTATATGCACGCACCACGTAAATATCAGCGTGTACTGCAGGCAGAGTCCGCACCAGGTACTGCAGGCTTAACGCGCGCGATACGCACTTTGGGTGTATATGGCGATCAGATTTATCCAGAATATTCGCTGAGCACGCACTGCATTTGTACATTTACAATGCGTCACAAATACACACCGCCATACCTACACACCCAAGCGCACAATCAATGAATGTACATAACATATGCCATGGGCAGGCACTTTACGTTCATACGTGCAGTTGTCTCTCTCTTGTCATCTTGTCCGCGTGCATGTCAAGGTAACGCCCGGCCCGATCGCATAACCGCGTTGTTTCACTAAATATTGCGCCCGTGTTGTTTTGAAAATTGCAACTGCGTGAACACAAGAAACCTAAGCGCCTGCACACACGAAGATGTCAAATTTACAGCAGCGCTCAAAGAGAGAAAATTAGGCACACAGGTAGAAAAACGCATGCAATAACAAGAACAGGCCAAAGCACGTCTTTCCCCACGTTCACACAAACACATCCGCACTCAAAACCCCCGTCTGCAAAGGCACGAAGTTTCTCGAATAAAAGAACATGGGTTTTAATACGATGGTATACGTATGCTTGTTTGTTGAACTCTAGTTATAGTAAATTTCCAAATTCGCTGCCGCACAATAAAATACGCCCGTAGTTAATGTCACGTTCTGAACCCGAACGCTAACCACGCGCAGTTCTGAAACATTGCGTGCAGCTGCCTGGCAAGCTGCACGCGCGCATGTTGCCCGAATGTTTCAAAAGTTGATTTTCGGGTTTAGAACGTCACATTAACTATGGGGCGTATTTCACTGTGTGGCAGCGAATTTGGAAATTTACAATAGCATGCAAGGAAATGAATAAAAGCGCCCACAACCAAAATAACAAGCGCGCGTTCATAATTCATGCACTGTACCTTCGATTTTGAGTTTGTGCCAACGGTGACTTTGCATCGGACCTGTTTGGCCATTGTGGTAGGCTGTTGTGCGTGCGCAAACGTGAGCGGCTTTTGGTGGTGATTGTTGTTGTTACCGGTAGTTGGGAGATTGTAGTGTTGCATTCGCAGACTTGTCGTACGAGGTCGTTTGCTGCAGCCTGCAAGTCACGGCACGCATTTGAGAAATACAAATGTGGAAATAAACAAGCGACGCATTTGTGGTTCTAACATCGCATCGAAAAAATCACCGTGACTTACGGACAAACTGTGCAGCGAGTTGATGCATGGTTGCATCGGCGGTGATCGGGTCATCGACTACGGTCACGTGATCACCGATGGTCATGTCCGCTGGTCGACTGACCACATCCACAATGTCCACGTCATACACGCCGGATGTGCTCGAACAGCTGCTGCTACGATCGGATGATGGACCTGCACGGGACAATATTGTGTAATTTAAAACAGTCGATTTACCAGAGACTGCCAGCAAAAAAGCACCAACTCGCAGCAGCACTGTCGGATGAGCCCATTCCACTGTCACTATTAGCCCGACCGGTCCAATTGTCCTGTTGTTGTTGTGTTTGTGGCGAGCTGCCGGGATCTTGCAACGTTAACGGCGCCGCGTAGGAATGTTCGTGTGCCGCGTCACCCGCGTCTTGGTCGGTCAATTGGTCGAGGTCCTTGAACAAGCGTTCCATGATGTCGTCGCCGTTCCAGTCCTCGGGCGAAAACGACGGAGTCGGTAGTGATGTCCAATCCTACAATGTGAAGGGGTGACGTTTTTCACTGAAGCCACCTGTTTTCTGAGAGCCTTGTGTCTGTGCGTCTATTTTCCGCGGGCTCAGCATAACAAAGAAATATCTGGAAAAGAAGCAGGCTTTTTGCAACAAATTATTGGTGTGGTACGTTTCACTTACAGACATGACAATTACTCAGCCGTGCTTGGCAATATATTCGTATCAAGGAATACTCGTCCCGGTTTGTATGGCGATTGCTCTCACAATGCAAAGGTCTGGCATCCGTATCCCAAGCAAAGGTTGAAACAGAACTTGACCCACGGACCTCCGTTTTGTCATCGGTTCGTTGCGTGCATCCATTGAACGACGTAGGTCTGGTGTGTCCAACTGACTGTGAATGGTCGACTGCAGCGACATCACTGCCGATAATCGGATCGCTCGGATCGAGCAGAAAATCCAAGAAGTTCATGTTCATTGACTCAATATCCATTTTTAAATCACCTCTGTGTGTGTTGACGTCCGCTCTCGCCCTCCAAGATAAATAACGACCCGGTGGTCGGTCGGTAAACGATTGAATTCCTGAAAAGCACGGAAATGATGGATTGTCAATGATTGAACGGTGAATGATGACAGAATGTTTGCCAGTGGATGGTCAGATGCACACAAAAATGCACAAACAAAGACATGGATTTCGATTTCACAATAACACGACACGAGACGGACACGACATTTGACGTCTGTCATGCCAGATTTGCGACTTGTTGTCGACCAGACTACTTCCACTGCTCTTGGCAACGAAGCACCAAAACAAGCACAATGAAAAAAAGTGAAAACTGAAAACCGGGCCGTTGGCAACAGTCGCAAAAGCATTATGCAATCACACTAATGTTTGAAACACTCACGTTCCAACTCAGCAGCGTAAAACATATGCTGACTGGACACAACATCAAAAACAGGCGAAAACGCGCCAATTTCAATTTAGAAAGAAGGAATGGCATGTGCAGCGCTGCAACATTAGGTGGCCTTGAGCTGAGTTCGGCTGAACGAACAACGTGTCACGCACGTCATGTCAATGTCCAGAACAGACAGCAGAGAAGAGGAGTTAAAAATCTTTGGAAAATCATCCACCCCTATAAAAGGCAGAAAACGGCGTTTTGAGGCCAGCCGCTTCAGATTACGTTTAAGCCCAAGCCCAAGAAGCCTAGGCGTAGGCCTAAGCCTAAGTCTAAGCCTAGGCCTAAGCCAGAGATCGGAAACGGGCTGGCCCGGCCCGGCCGCGATTTTGGAGTTGGTCGACCGGGCCGGGCCGGGCCGGAGATTTGGGGGGACCGGGCCGGGCCGGGCCGAGCAGCCCGGCCCGGTATGCCTAAATTTGAACGAAATTACCATTTTTTGAACCAAAATTTTCAAAATTTTTGCTTCATTCATCGTTTTCAAGAAAGAAGCAGTAGCTACCCATACCCAGGCCTTTGCTTTGCAGCAATCAACCTACTCCTACTGCACCACCAAAAAAGCCTGCCTGCAATCAACCTACCTACTGTAGTACCGACCGGCCGAGCTGGGGGGAGTCGTCCGGGAACAAAATTTTATGTCTTTACATATTGATGAGAATGTACTCTTAAGCGCTAATTTCGCGCGTCACGCGCGATTTTTCGCCTATATGGAGTGAAAAATACCGATTTTAAACCATTTTGAGCCAAAAATTATACCATACCTACTACACTACTGTACCAACCGGGGCGGCGACTTACATCAGGATGGCGCGTCAATCTACCTACCTACCTACTTACCTACCCTTCCCCCCAGCTGTACCAACCAGTGAAAACAAGTATTCTGCAGAAAATTTTAGAATTTTTTTCAGCTTTTTGGACTTTTTTAGTTTTCAGCCCTTGAAAATTGGCTGACCGGGCCGGGCCGGGCCGGGCCGACCTCAAGCCAAAACGGGCCGGGCCGGGCCGACCTGCAGCCCTCCACCGGGCCGGGCCGGGCCGGACTTTTCGCCGACCGGGCCGGGCCGGGCCGACTTTACCCGGCCCGTTTCCGATCTCTGGCCTAAGCCTAAGCCAAAGCCTAAGGCTAAGCTCAAGAAAACAAACAAAAAATGATGGCTATGTTTTGACATCCCAACCCCGATTTCACTGGTAAACACTATTTCTCATCATTTTGTTCATGTATAAATTAGTTTTAACCAAAAAGCCAAAAAAAACAAAAATATACACCGGCGCCGGCGGGACTCGAACCAGCGGTCCCGCAGGCACGAGTGCAACGCCTTCACCGCTGAGCTAGCGAACCGACACATACTTCCGTCTAGCCGCTGCTACTTATATCTAGCGCTGCTGCTGTCTAATACACACACGTGTATTAATTAATGCACACACAGCCAGCTGCGTGTAACGGTTAAACCTGATGATCAAGGGACCTGGATGATTTTCCAAAGATTTTTATCTCCTAATACAGCGGTCGCAATCGGGCCGTGGTCCCCGGCCCGGCCCGAATTTTTGGCTCAGATTTTAACCCAATTTTTGTCATAATTTTTGCGATTTTCTTGATCTTTTGACTTGAACCCATTTTTTGGTTGTGTTGTGAAAATGAAAATTCATTGTTTTCCATGAAAAAGTCGTCAAATAGACAACAATACTGATCACCTACTTGCCGAATCCGTCAGAAATTTTAGTATTTTTAACAAAAAATTCCTACTTTTTCAGTAAAATACCGTAAAAATCTAAATACCGTAAAAACCTAAATACAGCCCCCCCCCCCCGGAATAGAGCCCCCCATACCGTAAAAACCTAAATAGAAGGGGGGGCTCTATTAACTCACTGACCCCATTTTGGGGGGGCTCTATTACGGGGGGGCTCTATTCCGGGGGGCCTCTATTAATTCACTGACCCGAACCTGAAAAATTGTTCCCAGAAATACCCCCAAAAACCCCTAAAAACGGGTTTGAAAGGATGTTTTTTCGCTTGCAACCGCATTTATTCGTGTCTATTCGTCAATAGGAGGCGTATTATGTGCTCTGAACAAACAACAAACGTGCATAAATGTACCTGTCATAGTAGTGGCTGGGGGGGGGGGGGGTTGGGGGGGGGGTTTGAGTACTTACCTCTCACAACTCCAAATCATACCTCTCACAAGCAATTTTATGCCTTTTTAAGGCAAAAATCGGTGTTTTTCGACCTTATTTTCCCAAAAATCGCGCGCTCCGCGCGCAAGCCCACCCATAATACCTATTTTTAGGCGATTTTCGGCGAAAATTTTGAAAAAGTACTATTTTTACCTCAATTTTTGGCCAAAATTGTATCACAAAAACGGTGTTTTTTCGGCTTTTTGGGTGACCAAAATCATACCTCTCACGCTTCCGGTCCCAACCCCGCATCATACTTACCTCCCACACATGGGCCTGCCACTACACTGGTACCTGTACACCACTATCAAGCCTTAATACACTACAGTATAGGGGATGTTACTTAGGGGGGCTCTATTCCGGGGGGGGCTCTATTAATTCACTGACCCCTTTTTGGGGGGGCTGTATTACGGGGGGGGGCTGTATTTAGGTTTTTACGGTAAAGGTTTACGGTTTTTTGGGGCCCAAAGTAACATCCCCTATACAGTAGTGTTAGTGTATTAAGGCTTGATAGTGGTGCACAGGTACATTTATGCATATGCACGTTTGTTGTTCGTTCAGAGCACATAATACGCCTCTTATTGACGAATAGACACGAATAAATGCGATTACAAGCGAAAAAACATCCTTTCAAACCCCTTTTTAGGGGTTTTTGGGGTATTTCTGGGAACAATTTTTTCAGGTTCGGGTCAGTGAATTAATAGAGGCCCCCGCGGAATAGAGCCCCCCCCCCGGAATAGAGCCCCCCAAAATGGGGTCAGTGAGTTAATAGAGCCCCCCTTCTATTTAGGTTTTTACGGTAAGAAGGGGGAGGATCTATTAATTCACTGACCCAATTTTGGGGCTCTATTCCGGGGGGGGCCTCAAAATTCACTGACCCGAACCTGAAAAATTGTTCCCAGAAATACCCCCAAAAACCCCTAAAAAGGGGTTTGAATTGAAAGTGTGTTTTTTTCGCTTGTAATCGCATTTATTCGTGTCTATTCGTCGATAAGAGGCTTATTATGTGCTCTAACGAACAACAAACGTGCATAAATGTTCTGTGCACTAGGGCTCGCGCGGAAAATTTTTTGAAGGACGGGAGAAGTTGGGGAAAATTCCCGTTTTCCCCAAGGGTCCGGGAATTCTTGCGGGAAATGGAAGTTTGGAATTTTGAAGGACGGGAAATGTCGCGGGAAATGGTTTTCTTCCAGAATTTTGAAGGACGGGAAATTGCGGCAAAAGCCTATTTCCCGCGGGAAAAACTACGTTTTCACACGATTCCACACATAATAAAAACATTAAAGATTTTCACCCAAAAACCTGATCCCCCCAACAACCTCCCCAAACCCCCGATAACCCCCCAGGCCATCGGCTCTGATACAGTAGGCATCCCCCCTCTCCGAGCCCGGTACAGTAGGTATCCCCCTCAAGTACCTCCAACACTGCCCTACCCCTACCCGCCCCGCCAAAGTAGCCACAGCACTGCTTCTTATTGACGAATGGACACGAATAAATGCGATTGTAAGCGAAAAAACATCCTTTCAAACCTCTTTTTCGAGGTTTTTGCTGGTATTTCTGGGAATAATTTTTCGGATTCTGGTCAGTGAATTGATAGAGCCCCCGGAATTATAGAGCCCCCGTAATAGACCGTAAAAACCTAAATACAAGGGGGCTCTATTAAATCACTGACCCGAATCTAAAAAATTGCTCCCAGAAATACCCCTGAAAAAACCCTAAAAAAGGGTTTTAGGATGTTAAACGGCCCCGAAAAAATGGACATTTTTGACTCAAAATGGCTCAAAATCGGTATTTTTTACCCCAAATAGGCAAAAAATCTCGCGCGACGCGCGGATTTAGTACGTCTGAGTACATTTGGTTTAATATCTAAAGTCGTGGGTCGACCCGTCCCGGAAAGTGTTTCTGTTTCAGAGAAGTAAGCGCGCGCACCCAAAGTCGACTACTACCAGATATTGTAAACAACTGTACATGCGCAACGAAATTGCCGGAACAATTATAGGTCGCCTCAAGTGTTTAATTGAGTATTAGCCTTGTCAGCGACAAGCAGCAGCATAATTTGGAGATTCAAATGGGACGCTAAGGTCGAGAAAAGTGAACAAAAACGACCTATCTGACTAAAATGAACATCAGTCATCTTTGTCGTGTCTTGTCGGCTTGGCTGTGGTGCTTGGTGTTACACGTGTCGCATGGAATTGAACTCACATTCGAATTGCCCGATAACGCCAATCAGTGCTTTTATGAAGAAATCCCACAGGGTGAATCATCGACAGTTGAGATGCAGGTTGGTATCAAATTAAAACAATCGGTCCGGTAGGGCTGACCTGCCCGCATCACGTTTTACGCACGCCTTGTTCTGGTTGGTTTGGAACATCTGAGTGGCCTCGGGCTCGGCCTCTACCGTATCGATTAGAAGGCTTTGTCATTATTTATTACAGGTTGTAACCGGTGGTCAATATGATGTTGACATGCGCATAGAGTCACCCACAGGCAAAGAATTGTACAAAGATGTTAGGAAACAATACGACACGTTCACGTGGACTGCTGACACCACCGGTGCTTACAAGGTTGGCTTCTTGGCACGGAGAAGAGCATATCGTCGAAAGAAACAGGATTTTTAGTTCATATGAAGCTCACTTGCCTTGTGCATTTAAATCTCCATTTTTTGGTTCCAAAAAGACGTTCTGTAACGGGTGCCTAAATTAAGGCTAGACTGCAGAAAACACCAAAGCTTGGGCCACCGGAACTGAAAATCACTAGATACCAGATTTCAATGTTAAGTGCCAGTACCATGGCTAAATCTAGCAAAATACACTGTCCTGAAGGCGAAGGCTGAAGATAAGGTTTGTGAAGTGGGTGATCATGACCAAGATAATACCTTGACTCACCCAGAAAAGTGTTTTTTTCAGTGGTGCGCATTCATTAGTGGTTGATGAGCCTCGACGCTTTAAACTCTGGACATATTCAAAGCATTACCGACAAGGGTCAAAAATGCCCATTTATAATATAAAGTTACAATTTTAAAAAATCGCTGCAGGTTTGTTTCTCAAATGAATTCTCGACATTTTCGCACAAAATCGTCTACATGGACTGGGTGGTGGGCGATCACGACAAACTGCCCAATGTCGAACACAGGCTGTCAGCCATGACCATGGTGGGTGCAGTGCAATCGGGAACATTGTTGAAACATTATCAATTGGTTGAAAATTTGAAACTGAATCTGCACATTTCAGCTGGAATCCTCGTCAGAAGGCATTCACGAGCGATTGAAGATCGTTGATGACTACCAGACACATCATCGACTACGTGAGGCCACTGGTCGGTGCGAGACAGCTTTGTTACCTTTGGAAATTAGAAGTAGTGAAATACATGACAAAATCATTACAATTCAGGTCGAAAACGCGCCGAGGATTTGAATGAGCGCGTGATGTACTGGTCCATCGGACAGACAGTTGTTGTTCTACTTATTGGAATCGGACAGGTCTTTTTTGTTTCTTTAAAAGATAAGCTATGCATTCCAATATTTTCATTAAACTTTATTTAGGTGTTTGTGCTGCGATCATTTTTCACCGACAAACGCACTGCCGGTGGTTTCTGAAACTCGTGAAACCAGCGGGCCACGCACACTGAGAGTTCGAATATCAAAATGCCACTATTTATATAGTTGTTGTTGTGATATCGGTTGTTTTTTGTTGTTTGTTTTGTTTTTTGTCAGTGCGTTTTGATCGACTGTTTTTATCTGCGCTTTGCTACCAAAATGTTTTTTCTGCAACGGTATTTCCTTTTTATGCAAGGCAAAGAAACAAACGACCCCACGTTATAACTCAACATCTGTTTGTGGTCGAGATTTCAGAAAACCAATGAAAGAGATTAAGTAAAGGCAAACTACACCAACATGAGTTCGATTTCGCAGCTGGCAGAATAGTGAAACATTCTGACGTGGCTGCTCATTTGGAAATGTTACACGTTGACGAATATAACGTGGAGCATGATGATTTTCTCTTTTCGTTTTGAACACACACCACTTTCAAAATCGGGCTCATGTTGGTGTAGTTTGCCTTTATGTGTCCTTGTTAACCAAGCAGGAATGTTTCAGTGACATGCTGGCAGCGCAAACTCACGCAGCTCACAGCGAGCATATGAAACATTGTTGTTGCTATATTCCACAGGCAAACTTTTACACATTTTATCAGCTGCGTGATGAATCGAAATTGTGATCTCGACCTCAACCAGAAGTTCAGTTTTAAAGTGCAAGGGACATAATTCATATTTGGAAAATGGGACCATTTTTTGTTGCTGGAACTGAAAGCCGCAATCAAGGTGACCATCCTTCAAAAGGAAGTACCGTCGAAAAGTGTCAAATGAACTGTCAAAAAGTGTGCCAAAGGTGCACCTCTGGGAGTATAAGCACCAACTGATCTAGCCGCCCCCCAGACATGATTTTCAGGCATCGTACGGAAGCAGCACTTCACCGAACGAACGAAGTTGGAAAATCGATGTTGCACGATATGATCGTCACACCGACGGAGTGAGTTGAAAAATCATAAGTCCTTCAAAAAGGCTCATTTCGCGATTCTGAAACCGGTTCTGGAACCGGTCAAATTTGCCGTATTGGTTTATGTTTCATTGAAGTGCACCAGTGTCGGTGTCCACTCGTAGAGGTCGATACCTTTGGTGGACCACCTTCGGTTGCGTCCCCAATGTAGATAGTCTTATATATGTAATCACCGAAACATTTTCAGTTCGATGTGTCAACAAGTGTCAACGGATCGGAAGTCAAATGAAAATGTTTCGGTGATTACGTATATAAGACTATGCACATTGGGGACGCAACAGAAGGTGGTCCACCAAAGGTATCGACCTCTACGAGTGGACACCGACACTGGTGCACTTCAATGAAACATAAACCAATACAGCAAACTTGACCGGTTCCAGAACCGGTTTCAGAATCGCGAAATGAGCCTTTTTGAAGGACTTATGATTTTTCAACTCACTCCGTCGGTGTGACGATCATATCGTGCAACATTGATTTTCCAACTTCGTTCGTTCGGTGAAGTGCTGCTTCCGTACGATGCCTGAAAATCATGTCTGGGGGGCGGCTAGATCAGTTGGTGCTTATACTCCCAGAGGTGCACCTTTGGCACACTTTTTGACAGTTCATTTGACACTTTTAGACGGTACTTCTTTTTGAAGGATGGTCACCTTGATTGCGGCTTTCACTTCCAGCAATAAAAAATGGTCCCATTTTGCAAATATGAATTATGTCCCTTGCACTTTAACACGGGGTCGTTTGTCACCTGGACCAAGAACAACATGAAACACTATAGCTAGCGCCGCATCAGATAATCTAATCCTGCTGAAATGTGAAGAAATAACTCCTTTCTCAGACCCATTTTTGTTTGGTTGCCTCTCTTTATGATGTTTAGTATTGCCCCGCTTTCTTTCTCGGCAGTTACTCTGTGTCACTGCCTAATATTTTGCTGGAGAGGCAAACTATTTTCCTGGTGGGTTGGCGGTTATGCTTTTGAGGGCGAAAATGCACAATAAAAATTTTTATACGTTGTTGATGTTTCATGTAAACACTCACACCACTCAAAAATAATGTGAACTCGCTCCGCACGCGGGGTTTTCTGCCGATCGATTCATCGTTGTATTAGCGCAACAATTTTTGCACATTCAACAGACAGCGGCTTGCGCGTTTGGCTGCTGGTTGTTTACGCCAAGGGCACACAGGCAAACAGTGATCCGTCTGTCGTGTGCAGTATTTCGCTGCTGTGCTCTGGTGTTTATGACCACAATTTGACATAGTTTCCGCAATTTGGCCGGTTTCCCCTGAACAATGTCCAAA
This sequence comes from Rhynchonema sp. JSB1_4, assembly GCA_030248065.1. Classification (NCBI taxonomy): domain Eukaryota; kingdom Metazoa; phylum Nematoda; class Chromadorea; order Monhysterida; family Xyalidae; genus Rhynchonema; species Rhynchonema sp. JSB1_4. The sequence goes on along the minus strand of JASAMV010008114.1, from coordinate 38,649 downwards.
TTCATTCATTTTCTCCTGGCCATCTCTCTAACTGCACATGGCGCATTTGTGAATCTGGAAGACTGCGATCTACTGGATCTATCCTGGCCATTTGATGCAGACACCATTTATTGGCCTGGTGCCAAGTCCTTCAAATTGGTCGATCCCAGTGGGGGTAAACGAGATATAAACCGTTTTGTATTCAGTAGATGTTGCATTAAAAATGATCATTTTCGGACTGCGACGTACCCCGTTCTTCTACACCGCGTACAATATGGAGGCGGCTGAGCACGGCGGTACGCATCTGGATGCACCCGTACATTTTGCTGAGGGCAAACACACCACCGATCAGGTTATTTATTGGTCGTCGCGGCATTCATTGTTGGGTTATCGTATCAGGCATCACGGAAATGCATTGGTTAAACAGATTCCGATCGACAGTCTGATCGGCGAGGCGTGTGTGATCGATGTGAGCTCGAAAGCTGCTGCCGATACAGATTATCAGTTATCGATTGATGACATCACAGATTTCGAGCAGGTCCATGGCGTCACTGTCACAGACTGTGTGCTGTTGATGCGCACTGACTGGTCGCTCAGGTGATGTTTCATGTGATCACTCGAAAACGTGTTTAAATATTTCCGTTTGTGAAGGATTGAAGCATCTATTAGCATTTTGCAGATGGCCAAACCGAACGGCATACCTAGGTACCGCTGACAACACGGCGAAGAATCTGCATTTTCCGGGTTTGTCAATTTTTGTCACACTCACCTCATGTCCATGACACAACTTGACCGGCAGTGCGCGTGTTGTGCAGGTGTGCACTCTGACACCGCACAATGGTTGGTCGACAACAGACGACTTCGCGCGTTCGGTCTAGACACCGCCTCCATGGACTACGGTCAATCGAAAATGTTTCGCACGCATCAGGTGGGGCGCTTTCTGATTCTGCATTTGTGGCACCATCAAGATATGGGCTCAAAAACTATTGCAGATTTTCGGCGCCAAAAACATTCCCGGAATTGAGAACCTTTCCAATCTCGATCGTCTGCCGGCACGTGGTGCCACATTTGTCGGTGCGGTCATGAAGATCAAAGCGGGCAGTGGTGGTCCGATACGGGCGTTCGCCTTTGGACATCAGGGTCAATCTGACCCCTGTCGTCGGGCAGTCACTTCTGCTGCGACACAGTTGGATGATTCGCTGAGTGTGTGGGTCGTTGTCATGATTTTGGCTATCGTGATCTAGAAGTGCAGTAAATTTCCAAATTCGCTGCCGCACAGTAAAATACGCCGCGGTGCGTACTTTACTGTGTGGCAGCGAATTTGGAAATTTACTACATTGTATATTGCCCAAGCATTTTATAGTTTTGATTTTCAGCCGACAAACTTCAGGATTTTATTTTCTTTGAGTAATTTGGTGCTTTATGTAAAAAAGCTTTTTATGATGAATTTTTATTCAGAAAATCTGTGTGAAAAAATTTGGCATAGAAATGAAGACGGGTTCAGAAAAGACTGAGATCAGATCCGAGAGCATTTTGCGAGCACGACATATTAATGCTAAAAACGCGGGTGCTAAATTCAGTCTAACATGCATACAGTATGTACAGAACACTGCTTTACTATCACTATTCAAGGATTCCCAATATTACAACACATCTACAGAGCTGGAGCACCGAGTTGTAAAGCGCCTATAGCAACATGAATATCGCAGCGGACAAGTAGAATCACATTTCGTTTTCAGCAACGCAGCCTAGCTGTCCTCGAATATATTCTCCTGCTTGAGATATGGTCTGAGATAGATGACCCAGTAGACCATGTTGAATCCAACAAAAGTCACCGGAAACACAATACGTGCCATCACATCGATGCGTTTGGCGCTATTGTGACGACTGACGCGCCAGAATCGGCCGAAGATCGACCTCGTCAGACTCGTGGTGGGCGGGACACGATTTGAGGTGGTACCCGTCATGGCAGGGTAGCGCGCCCCCGATCGTCGACTGTTGTGATGCTGTTGGGGCATCAAATCCTGCATCTCCACATCGGCACGTGGGTCGTAGGAATCCAGCGCGTACTCGCGATGCGACGATGGCGCGTCCAGTGGGGCACTTGGCGCCGTGCCAATTGCTGACGCACCCGGAATCATTGGATTGTAGTTCTGCAGTAGGTGATGTTTCGTGTTGGTTTAATTAGGTATGGTTGAATGACAACAACAGCTGGCGAGTGCTAGGACCTCCCTCCGTCTCGTGCCAATGATAAAATCACGTAGTCACCATTTAAGGGGTTGTTGTGGGCAGACGCGCGTTGTGGGGCCGAAATTGATCATCGACCTTTGCACGAACCCAGGGATCATGTAAGGGGGGACCAAGGCAATACAGGTTGGAAAATAAATTTTGGTAAAAAAACATCGGATATGTTGGGTGCTTTGGTCGGGAGAATCCGAATCCGTGGTCCGCTTGTCACGTGGCCCCTCTAAAGTGCCAAAGTGGGCACCACAGCAGTTGGGATCCAAAAATGGATTTCGCTGAATATTGATAGAAAATGCTCCAGAACAGCTGAAAATAAATATGTAAATCATCATAAATTGACCTGAAAATCCTTAGTGGAACCCCACGAAGCACCTCTCTGGCGATTTCGTTATCATGCCCATAGCCAGCTACTTAGAAACAGGCAATATCCGAAACAAACACCCACCACAATCGTGTTGGAGGGTTGCCGTCTTGAGCTCGATGCCGAACGATGTGCTGAACTTTTTCGTTTGCTCAGCTGCAACATGTCACGTCTGGCCGCATAGTTGATCAGTGCGAACTCGAGCAGTGCACCGAAGATAAATGCTAGACAGACACCGATCCAGACATCGATCGCTTTCGTGTACGACACTGGTGGCAGTTTGGCGTTGATGCCCGAGGCCTGTGCAATGTCGTGTATTGTTAGGCTGTGTGCGCCGAATGCGTTCACTTGACTATCTAAATACTTAAACTCCAACCAAATTGATTGCATGCCAAGTGTCACTGGTTCACCTGTGTGGTCATAGTGAGCAGAGTAGTCACTCCCAAAGTGACCCTGGCCGGTACAGAGTCCTTGTCGAGCCAGAAACTGACCCAACTGACCGCAACCAACATGAACGACGGAATGTACAGCTGCAGCATGTAATAGCTGAATTCGCGTTTCAACACCAACGTCAGTCGCAAACAGCTGTATTCGCCTGAATGTGCAAGGAACGATTGGCTCACATTTTATGTTTTATTTTTTAATGTTGCAAGATTACTAATACAGTCAACCCTCTATATGGAGACATGAACGGGACCAGGTCACTTTTGTCACTATAAAGAATTTCCGCCACAAAGAATTTACACAGCAGTTCACAAAGTCTGGTGTTCGGGACTTGACAAGCTTCTCGCAATAAGGAGGGTTCCACTATATAGAGGGTCACTATAAAGAGGGTTCACTGTGCTAACCCGTGTTCGTTTTGCTAGTGCACGTTGACGTGAGCACATTTGCCAATGTGAAGCTCGGCAAACTCTGACGAAGTCCAGCTTTGATTTGCACTGGCTTCTTCACCTCTCTAGGCACCCACATGTAGTCAATGTCGTCTGTTGTGTACGCGTCTGTAAAGATGACCATCTTGAGACGAAAGAGACACATGTACTGCGATGAAGGGAATCACTTACAACTGGCAAACTCAACGAGGCACTCTTGTATGTCCATTGGATAGTTGTGCAACATCATCGGACACGACAGCGTTAGTGTCATGCTGGAGAAATGTCTCAGTTTGAATGTATACGGACAGAACTTGCAATTCAAGCGCACGGACCGTACGCTGTACAATATCTTTCCAGTTCCATTGTAGACCCGTAAGAGTACATTTGGCGTGTCAATATCGTGTTTCTTTCCGTCTTTTTCGTTTTGAAAGAACGTGTCCGGCATCCAAATGCGTTGACCTGTGAAACATCAAACGGTGCTGTCTCATGTCATGCTTGTCTCCAAACATAGACCGTCTTGGATTAAGCAGAGGGTCACCTGGTGCTAGATTGACGTATCGCAGCTTGGCGTCATTGAACATCAGTCTTTCATCCACCCATTCTTCACGGAATGTGAAATGCAGACTGTACTCCTGAAATCCACGCATTTAGATGTTAAAATCATAGACATCGGTTGTTGCATGAACGTCAAACGAAATCGAACCATGTTCACATCATCGACCTTACTGATTGTCCTCAAGTACATGTTCACTGTTACCAGCACCGGACTTTCTGAAACATCAAACCGATTGAGATGTATAGTGTTGCCTACAAACCGTGCTATTGTATATGTACAGTAAATGCAGCCAATGTCCACTCACTGCCTCCCATCTGCAATGTGCCCTTGGGCCGTATTCTCCAATCGTACGCCGTGTAACTGTCGTTGCCCAACAATTGACGAATCAGACGTTGCTCAATGTCGTTACTGAACGTGACACGCGACCTGGACAAACAACACGAGGGCAACATCAACAGATGATGGTGTCGATACAATTCAAAACAGTCTGGCTTACGCTGATGTTTGAGCAGTTGTCAGTGCCGCCAGCAGACAGTAGAGCACCTCCATCTCAACTTTTGGGTGTGAGAGCACTAGACAAGGTTGAGGTTGCGTTTGAGGCTGGCAGCCACCATCTAGTGATCGGGCCTGTCTTTGGCTCCAGTCGCAATTAAAAATGCCCCCACGATTTGTAATGACTGACTGCCGGTGATTGCTGTTGACGTGACACTCAGCCGGAATCTGTTTTCTCTTTCACCAAAGTGCGATTTGCAGCAGGCAGGCGGTGACTAAGGGCACCGAAACGGCTCGTAATCGACTTTTGGCGTAATGATTGGAGTACTGCATATGCACAGTTTCTTGGATCCTCCGTGTATTGAGAGAACATTATCATTCACAGAGATTGAGCATGGCCACATTGGCACATTCACAACAACCATAATGTACTGTTGGTTATGTCATCACGAGTTGACGATAATGACCGCCCTTGACTCGTGGTCGAAACCGGTAATTAAAGCGCTCATGCTGCAAGAAGAGACATTCAAAGTTACACTTACACCTAGAGCTGGGTGTAGTGATGATAATGACATGGAACTCCTCTTCTTTTTTGTGACTGCTTCAGGGAACAGAAACTGAGCTGTAGTGAGTGACGACGACGGATGGCACACGCAACGAACCTTGTGACAAAGACAGTAATGACAGCCAGGGTTGGGCAAAAAAACGACGGCGTTTTTTTTAAAAAACGTCTGGGTCGATTTTCGTTTCTTTAAATGCTGAATTTCCTTGATTTTCCCTGATTTTTTCAGGGAAAGTACACTGATTTTCGAGGAAAATCAATTTTTTGTTTCATTTTTTTCAAAAAATTTTCGACCAATTTTTACTTTGTCAAGATATACGTCGATATACGGAGCTTGACTTTCAATGATGACCCCAGCCAAAGTTGGTCCCATGATGCGGGTCTGGTATGGGAGCTTAACAACTCGCTAGAAAAATGTTGAAACCCGGTTATTTTGCCTCAGAACACAAAGAATTACATCATTTAACCACGTTTTCTTTTCAACATGAGCGTTTTCCAATTTTTTGGGGCATATTTTGGTCATCTGGGCATTTTGATAAAACGACTTTTTGGAAAAAACGTTTTTTACCCAACCCTGATGACGGCATCCAATAGTGTTGTCAGGTGCGGTACTACCACGCAGAATTAATCTGGGCTGGAGCAACATAATGCCGTTACCCTTACCCATACGTTACAGTATTATTCATTGCTAAGTTTAGCTCCGTTTTAGAGAGTTTCTTAACATTTTTAATTAGTTGACAAAAATGAATGACGCGTGTATTTTAAATATGTACATACGTATAAATACACATTATATACATATGTAGCTCATTGCTCTTAAAAAGGGATATAACCCGAACATTTGACGACAGTTTGGCAAAAGGTAAGCAATTATTTGGGGCATCAATGAGAACCATTTACCGTGAAGCAAATCGAATAAAATATACTCTGGCAATTCTTTTGGGAGAAACTTTTCAACCGCGTTGCCTGATCCGTAAAGCACATTATGCGTGCACTGGCTGCGGAAGTCACGTGACCGCTATAGCCAGTGCACGCATCGTGTGCTTTACGGATCAGGCAACGTGTTTGAAAAGTTTCTCCCAAAAGAATTGTCAGAGTATACATGTATTCCACCAATCCAGCACAGAACATAAATACCATAAGGTACCTGTTAGTGAAAAAATTCCTTATTTTTATGCGCGTTTCGTGCCGCTATGTGAGCATTTGTTTGCTTGGCTCACGCAGCTAACGCAAACAGCGAACCGCGTTTGCTCACATACATACATGTAGTACCATTCCATGCCGTTCCATTTTCTGAATTTCCAAAGAAGAAATTTAATGGCGAGAATTATGCACTCTGGACGCATTGGCGATGGAATGATTCAAAAAAAGCATAAAACAGCGTCGAAAAGCGTGGGCAAAGAACGACGTTTTGCTCGCCCCCTTTCGGACCCGAATACGAAGTTCAGTTCTCAAAACGTGTAGGAAAGCAAATGGGCTGTTGATATACACGATTGCCTGTTGGTCCTTTATGTTTTGTCATGGGGTCATGGGTCAGATACCAACGAGTAAGATGTTTTTCTCCAAAAGCCAGCCCGTAGCTAAAGTTCAATCCCGGAGTTTTCCGGTTACACAGCCCCTGAGGCACTATTCGGTAATAGGTTTGAAATCGGATTCTGAGCATAAATTTTGTTCCCAACCACGGCTTTATTCGAGCCATTTTTTGAATAGAGCTCCATCTGAAATTTCTGTATTGTCCGAAGTTCGTGATTGTAAGATGTTTACGTGTCGCATAAATATGTATGTACTTGATAATGGTAGCGTTCTGGTTCTGAGACTGAGAAAATTCAGGAGTCCGGCGACATCGTCGCCCTTTGCGGTATCGTCGTTCTTATTAACAACGTCGTCCTTTAGGTCTTCGTCGCGCATAAATGGATAACGTCGCGCAAATGTGTACTGACTGCCAGGTAGTACGTATGTACATACTGTACCTGTGTATTATTTTATCAGCGCAAAAGGCAACATGATGTATGATTAGGACGAACTGAGATGAGAGTACAGTACATTCCTGAAAATATCATGAAAGAAACAGAGGGAACACAAAGCCGATAAGTGAAAATATCGCGCAAGTGTCAGGAAGCAAGAACAACAGATATGACAGACCTGTACATATGTATAGACAGATTATGAACAACAGTGGACATGAGATATATCAATGAACATGTACATACATATACAAGAATAACATAACAGCTGTAAAACACCATCAGGCCTGAAGAAATGACAGATTTAGCTGGAACAGAGGGAAACAGGCAAGAACACTAATGCTCAATTCACATTATGTCTGATCTTCCAAGCTCATCATCATAGAATGAGGAATGGGGCTATGCATTGACACAAGATTCAAATAATGGATTTCATTCTCAACGCTGGAGACCTCGCTGAACATTGATTGCATCAGATTGATATCGACGGCCGTGTTCTTCACAATGAAACATCGTGCGATCATGGCACCATGTGTGAATAAATATCCAAGCACGAAGTACAGCAATACCATGTATGGCAATGCATAAATCCGATAACCCAAGTTTCATACCTTTTGAACTTTTTCGCATCCAGCACACGCCAGTCTCATGGAACCATTTCCGTTTCCGCATACCGTTCCTATGTGTTATACATACATACTGTATACCACCACAGGTACACAACAGTGTGAAATGCAGCTGTAAACAAAGCTTATCTGACAATCATTGTTCTGATTCAGTAATGGTGCTGATGAGCTTGGCTGTCGGATTACATTAAAGTTTAGATCACGAAAATCGGTTAAAGTTTGATTGAATACGGTCACTATTATTAATAGTTATGCCATGTGTGCTGTTTGTTTGTTTGCATGATAATGGCCGCGAATCGTGCAGTTTTCTTATTTTATTCAACTTGGCCATGAGATCAGCTTTCGACACCAGGAGCAGCACGTGACCTAATAATCTTGTTATCTGATTATTTTTAAGTTCAACAGTATACTCTGGCATGTGATAACAGCGATCTGTGCGCGCATCTGTCTTGTTTATACCACACGTTGGTTACGCGCGACGATATCCAAATAACGCGCGACCATGACAAAAAGGACGACGTTATTAATAAGAGCGACGATACCGCAAAGGACGACGTTGTCACACAATCGACCAAGAGGTACGGTTTCTTATGTAGGCTTGTTTTGTTTATTTCTTACTGTGAAATACACGGATATGCGATTGACGACAGTCTGATATTTCACACTAAGAAATCAAGTGCCGGCTGCTCCTCAATCACGAACAAAGTGGCGTGCTCTGTCGGATAAAGAACTAAACAGTTTTTCTTATCTTGTGCTTCTGACGGACGAACGTCTCAGATGATCACAACTGAGGCGTAATTAAACTGAACTATTGATGACAGACAATGCCTGAAAAACGTAACAGGATGAAGATAACAAAACCCTGATATGCACGAGAATAACCTTTCATTCTTTTGGCGAAGGAAGAAAAATCCACGCGATTGCTATGGTCATAATAACCGGGAATCCGCGGACTGTTGTAAACCGCCATGTCAGTCTGATTACTTGGCACTAAACTCAACAAGAAATGTATTTGCACGTGTTTGGCTGTGATCATGTGACCGGATGCATACAGTAAGAAAAGCCGAGCCAGACAATTATTGCGCCATACCCGAACACATCCGATTACGATTAGCAAACACAATAATACGGTGTGCACCTGGCGGTATGGTGGGTGCTTGGTTGCACCTTATATGCAAATTCCAAGTATAATGTGTATCTACATATATGAGCAGTGGTGCTGCTGGTTCCGAGCTGGGCATTCGTTATTATCATCCGAAAACAAATGCGCAGAACGTAATGTAATATTCGGCACCTACATATACTCTGACAATTCTTTTGGGAGAAACTTTTCCAACGCGTTGCCTGATCCGTAAAGCGCATGTTGCGTGCACTGGCTTTAGCGGTCACGTGACTTCTGTAGCCAGTGCACACATAATGCGCTTTACGGATCAGGCAACGCTGTTGAAAAGTTTCTCCCAAAGGAATTGCCAGAGTATATGCATGGGTATACCGAGGCCAGCTGGCAACCCGATGATCGTGCTCGGTCAAAGACAGGCAGCTCAGCTCGTGAAGTCCTAATTAGAGACAGCGACAGGCAAACGTAAAGCGTCCACCGCTCAGTGTTACCCATGACCGTGCTTACATTACTGGTAAGCTTTTACCTGCGCGGCTGCGTTTGTGCTTAGAGTGGGAATCGTAGATTCCGTATCTTGTATTCTGTATGATTTATGAAGTGGTCGGATTGTATTTGTGTGATTATTCTATTTATATCGAGTTCGAGAATAAAAGATCCCGGAAAGTACCTCGATTCGCTACTGGTGTGACCTGTCAGCATGGCGACATCGACCAAAATGCTATCTGCTGTTCTGCGTCGCAATGTCGCGTGCTATGGGGATGAGGAAGAAGACGATCCACACGGCAATGTGTTGCACGAGCTCGGCGATATGACCAGCATGATCAACGATCTATCAGATAAGCCAAGCCGTAGCGCTGCTCTTGAATTGTACGCCAATTTCCAGGCTCTGATCAATTCGGACCCAGATCTCGACTATCTGTCGGTCGATCTGCCGGACATTGATTCAGAATGGTGCATCGTCATGGGCGGATTCAGTGTGATCGTCAATGAGATTTTCAAATGCTATCGCAAAATCCAATTCAAATATTCATCCAACCAGGCCATTCAAATCGAACTCGGTCGATTCCGTCCCGTTCTGCTCGATCTGCCCGCCTCAAAGATGCCGATGCCGCGAAACGATCAAAATAAAAAATGCGACAACGTGGAGGAAGACGAACAGCAGGCCTACCGTAACCCAAGGATGGCTGATGTGGTTCCAAGTGAGGATGATTTTGCCACATCACAGCTGACGTCACAAGCAGATCACGTCAGTCAGACGTCAAAGGCTCAAATTACTGTTCGTAACGGTCGGCCGCGTATCAAACGGGTGCAGAGTAAAAGTGCAAAGCCACAAATGGCCAATACTACCGCTGACTGTATCCCAGACTGGCCAAGTCAATGTACAACTGTGAAAGAACTGATTCCGTCTCAGCCATCACTGTCGAAGAACCCAAAAGACAGGATGCATTTTGGACCGTCTCAGTTCGATGTACCACACAATGAACACAATTCAAACAAGGCCAAGATGGTACATCATAAATACACAGATCAGAAAGGCAGCAATTTTGGTCCATCGACTGCCAACACAAACACAGGCCAAAACAAAAGTCAATCAGTTCGGGATACAGCCAATACAAAGTCACATAAAGGGCATGATAACAGAACAGAATACACAACAAAAGTTTCAATTTCATCGAGTTCGGCATTGTATGGTACGAATTCTGATGAAAATTCCGAACCCAAACGGTTTGCAGCCGCAGGTCTTGAGTCTGACGCAGGTCATACAGGTTCTCAGCGGCTTTCAAGATCAGAAAATAATGAAACATCAAGGATGAATGTGAAACATCATCAGCAGACCGACGAAACGAAAGCGTTGATTGACCTGATGAAGCAACAAATGAAAGTGATTGAAAATTTGTGTGAGGAACAAAAATGTGATGACTTACACTTGCTGTCTGGCGATTTTAAATTTGATGGCAAAACAGGTAGCTACTCAACGTGGCGTGATTTTGTCCAGATCAAACTCAACAAGAGCAATACGGACGATACAACAAAGCTGATGCATGTGCGATATTGCTTGACAGGCGAGGCGGCAATGTTGTACGACAAACAGCCCAGGACAGTGAAGGGAAGTTTGGCTGGCACATTTGCGTTTCTGGATGAAAGGTATGGCGACAAGTTTTCTGAAAAACGCGCAGCGTACGAGTTGGTGGCCATTCAGCAGACAAAAGATCAATCAGTCAGAGAATACGCTGCTTTGTTGGAGGGTACCTTAAGATCGGCAAGCAGCCTCGAAGACCCACTCGCAGACCATGCAATGATGTCACTGATGTGCAAGTTTTTCATAGACGGGCTCTACCATGAATCCATTAAAGAGAAGATGTATGTTGCCATGGCCGAAAATAAGTCATTCCACGAAATGAAGCACATCGCACAGATAGAAGACGATGCCATAAATATTCGCAGTCGTATCTGCCACGTGAACAACCAAGCCGATCAAAGTGCCCGAAATACAGCGTCAAATCGCAGTTGGTATCGAAACAATGGTCACAAGAAATGGAATCACAACAACGCTCAGTTCTCCCAACAAGGAGTAAATTTTTGGTCATATGATCCAAATGAGACACCAGTGAAGCAATGCGGTGGCATCAGAGTTGTGAATCAAGGAATAGCCACCAGCCCCAAGGCAAGTGAAACATCACTGCTGAAAGTGCCCGTTATTGGTTGTAGACCAGTCAGAAACACTCGTTTGGACACCGGCTCTGATGTGAATTTGATTCGACCGGAGTTAGTGAAAGCATTCGGATGGAAAATTTTGCCAAACAAAGCACGTGTTCAAGTGCAAGGGGCTGGACGGGGAAAGTTGAAAGTCCTCGGTGTGATCAGCAAAAAGCTGCAGTTGGCTGGTGGCAAGATACAGAATTGTGAGTTTCTGGTGAGCAGAGACACCATGGGTCATGGTTTAATTATCGGAAATGAGACTTTGTGCTCAATGGGAATTGGTCTGATGAACGGCGCAGGTGAAAAGCTGTTTGAAAGTGGTTCGAGACAGACGGTGCCAGGGAGCAACAAAAGGAGTTACGTGAAGAAATGCTTCAACGACAAGCGTGGCATGGAGTCCGGAGCGGTGAATGCAAAGCCGTCCGGCTGTGAAACATCACGTATGAGTAAGTAAAGGTAGAGGTGAAGATGTGTGCGTATTTGAAAAAAACAATAAAAACAAAAAAAAACTAAAAAAAAGAAAATAAAACAAAACAAACAAAAAAATGTTCATAAACTTCTTTCTGATTTGACATTTGAGAATTGACGCAAGTTTTGTCCCAACATTGCACGTTTTTGTTATTGTGCGTTGAATAAATGCGCATGTGTAAATGAGAATGTTTTCGTAAAAAATCTGGCGCCAGTAAACGTGTGACGAATAGATGTGAAGTATAAATGTGCGGTGATTTTTAAATTTTTGCGTGTAGTATTTCTGGGACATTCTAAAATGTGCACTTTTCCATTGATGTCTTGTTTTCGACTCAGGTATTTTCTACCATCTTTTGCTGCATTATAGCACGTTTCAGTGAATGGCTTATGAAGAGAGAAAGTAGGGAGTGAAAGGTTCAGAGTCTGATGTGAGAAAGGGCACAAGCAAGTGGAAATTGGACTTGTTTTGTTGGAAAGAGAAAGGTGCACAGGTGTGCAATGTTTGAGAAAGGATCAATTGGTGTACGGAGAGTTTTCTAAATTTTCTCTTAGAATTTCAGGTACATCAACGAGCCAAATTATACGATTCGTTCTTCAGGATATTAGTGCCGGCCAACACAATTTTGTGCTCAAGATTTATGGAGAAAGTTTTAGTCAAAAAGAGAGTAAAATGCTGCTACATTCGGTGGTAAATTCCTTCCAAAAAGGGGGAAGAAGTGGGAATCGTAGATTCCGTATCTTGTATTCTGTATGATTTATGAAGTGGTCGGATTGTATTTGTGTGATTATTCTATTTATATCGAGTTCGAGAATATAAGATCCCGAAAGTACCTCGATTCGCTACTTTAGTTTTCGTATTCTTGCCATAATAGGATACAAAAGCGACCAGTAGAAAACAAGCTGCCCCGTCCACGCACTCTGCGAGGGTGCTGATGCTGAGATAAGACGGCGGTGTGTATGAATGTGTTTGAGGGCTCTCACAAGCACAAGTTTGCCTGTGTGACCAATCGAAGGTGTTATGTGTCAAAAGAGCGTGAACCCTAAGCCAGCGAGGTGGCTAACGCTTATTGAAACGCACAAACAAGCACCACTAGGTGCAGCTGCTCATGGTCTTGTTGCAGCGCCATTAGTGCCAAAACACGCAACAAACAGCTTGCCACTCGCTTGACGAGGCCATGACTGGGGTTGGGATATGTGACAAGAATGGCGTCCAAAGCAAGCTTGACACCATGCAATTTCATTTTTGTGACCCGTACCAGTTTGTCGCATCCTGATGTCAGGTCACCGCTTATCAACCAGCTAGCGGCGTGTGTCACTTGGTCGACTGCATAGGTGCTAGTCGAAATTAATAACCGTGACGTTACGACACTTTTTGCGCCACACGCTGTGACTGCTGTGTGACATGCGCGCTTGTGAGGTCAACAGGTTGTCTGCTACTGCAAGGTGCACTGGCCAGATTAAAGAAAGGTGGTATTTCGGTTTTTGGGTTGTGGCATTTGAGGTCACTTCACTTGAATAGACTGATTGAGCGCCCTTGTGAGCATAAAGCGGCAGGCTATGTTACGAAAGCTTCACAGTTTGGTCAGGTGTTTAGCGACAGCTGATTGACCCGATGCGTCGCTGTCCGGGAAGAGATTATTGGCAAACTCATGTATAAAAACAGCCTTGTATGGGCGCACAGGGTTGGGCAAAAAATTTTTTTAATTTTATTTGTAGAAACATTTTTGGTCTAAAAAGTCCAAAAATGGCCTTTTTGGGGTTATTTTTTGTCATTTTTTCTCACGGGTCGAAAAAATTTTCTCCGCGCAATCACTTTGGGGCTTGTATTTGGTACAGATGCACTGATGCTATTGTACCTTGCCATGATACCCGAGGCACAGTATGCATGTACCTAAAGTCACACACCATCGGGGAGCTCGAAGTTGATCAGATACGAGCGATTCAGTGCCCCGATTAGTGTTTCTGCAGCTTATTGTCTGTATTCAGTGTGTTTTATGAGTAAATTTTTCTTATTTGATCACAAACTATTGTGTATGACACCACAGAGCAACAGTCATCGTCCCACATCAAGCTGGACTCTTGTATCGCATCTATTATCACGAAAACACTGTTCATAAGTGATGTAGGAGACGGCACAACAGTGACCTGTCAATTAAAGTTGTATTTTTCGCAATTTTGCACGTTTTTTCGACAAATTTGGTCAAATTTCACCGATTCTGGCCCTTTTAAAGCAAAACCTTTGATTTAATTTTTTTTAAAAACTCGAAAAAAGTTTTCTTTTTCAGCCGTCAGTGTATAGTCCAACAACAGCTAATGCAGAATTTATGTCCACTGCGTTGCCTGATCCACCAATCACATAACGCGTGATGCAACATTACAAGCACAGACAGGCAAACCGTCAGCTTGTGTGTGTTGGCTGGCTGCGTGGGTGTGTTTATAATGTTGCATCACGCGTTATGTGCTTGGCGGATCAGGCAACGCAGTGGACATAAATTCTGCATTACAATAGCTGTTGTTGGGCTATACGCATACCTCCTGTACCGCGAAAGTTGCAAAACGGCACAAAGTCAAAGCCAGACCGGTAAAGCTCCGTTGACGCGCAGCCCTGTGCTCAATGTTTGACGATCACTTTTCTCTAGTCGCAGCAATCAAGCGATTCACAGCAGCAACACGCACAAAACAGCGGTCATTGTGATGTCAATGAGTCTTTACCAAAGCTTTCTCCTTGTCCTGTCGTCCATACTGCTTTCACAACAAGACTCGTCAAGTCCAATACTTAGACATGCTGAAATCCAAGCGGGCGGCGCGGCGGATTCAAAGAGGAAGTACAATAGGCGACAATAGAGTTATGCTTTTACATGATGCTTATAGTTGGATGACGCATGGCGAGCCCAAATAGCCTAAGCTTAGCTGATGCACTTTGCGTACAAAACTTGGTTTGCGGTATAATACCAATCTGCCAAGACAATTCTGGACCCTGTTCTTGGGGCTCCAGAAACCGTTCAGGCACAGCTAAGCAGCTTTAACAACGTTTTACCTTGGGTGGACGTGATGCTAAAAACTACCACAGCATAATGATCCAAAAAACGTATAGTTTTAGCACAATGCCACCTTCAAGCAAAAGCTTCCATGACATTGTGCATCATAATCAAAGTTTCTGGTGCGGCTCGTCTACGTTTAGTGTGCCGCGAGCTTAGGCAAAGTACTTGAAGATAGAGTCGCTGGTTGAGGCGCTTGTAAGAGACAACTGTGACAGTGTGGGCGCCGACAGGAACGAAGTGGCTTAGATGATTTGGGAGTGTATTTTGGCACTCCATCCAAGTGTACATCCATGCACATCTGTCCCTGCGTTCTGTGTCTGTCATCTCTACGAAGAAACACAAAACTTTAGATTTTCAAATTTCGACCGCAGAACACGTTGGCTGAAAAGATAAACGATGCTCAATTCTGATATGTCATGCAAGCATGAAACGATGTTTTTTGCACCGGACGGCCGCAAGACGGTCGGGTACATACGTCACAACCGCAAGTGGACAAAAGAAACAGAAATCAAAGTTTAAAAAAGCGATTGTTTGAGATCCAAAGGTCGATTCGATAGGATACCGGACAAGGCGGTTCATGCAGTACATTGCAGCAGCACCAGCAGCAGTCACCGTCATTGCTCATGAGAAGCAGAATTTGTTGGTCAGTTGACATTCCTTATATGCATATACATACGCGCTAAAATTCAGAATGCACAATCTGTCATGCATGAAACGATCAACAAAGCAGCAGTAAATGGTCTCAGAATTTCTGAGAAGTGGTAAATCAATCCTAACCATGGTGCGAGTCATTTACCATGTCGCACGAGTCAGTGAAAGATGGATATGAGAAACTTGCACCTTGCTGCAGGACACAAGATTATATACAAAAGGAGAGCAAGCGAAAAATGCATATGTATCTGGGTGACCGAAAACAATACGAGCCAGTGGCAGTCAGCGGCTCCAGTCACCGCTTGTGATAAAGGTCGCATACAATCATAGCAGAAATGCTTGAGAGTTTTGCTTGCACTGCCATGTGCAGTTTAAGAAACGGAATGCAAGGCACGACAGTGTGGCTGCAGCCAAAAAAACAGCTACCACATGTGAGAGTGCTACATACATGTAGCTAGTCAGTGAGACGCCGACCTGACTACGAGCGTCATTTGTTTCACGACAAAAATGGATGATCAGTTTTAGGCACCGTTCTGCGTGATTTATCGTCATCGTAGCCGGCTGCGACGGAAATATGCCACGCTTGGGTACACACATGCACTACAACGTATACACCCAGGCATGTACAGGTTGCGATCGTCGTTTTGAGGATGTCACACAGTGTCAACCCGAAATGAAACATCGCGAAGAACGAAACCGGCAGACCATCTGCATCAGTATATGTACCTATACGGTAGAATGTACCAGTAGCATGAAGTCGGACGTGAACCTCAGACAAGCACCATGTCATCGAGCGAGTCAGAGAGAGGGAATCTGCCTGCCAATTTTGGCATACCCCATTTTGGTGCGCGTCTTGACGTTCGCATGAAAATACATACCTAACTGAATCTATATCTGTGTCTGTCCCATTGTAGATATACACATCTAATGTACATGGATTCAATTCCGAAAATTCTGCCAGCCAAACAGTTTAAATTACAGGTTTGCAATTCAGTAGCGCTGTTGGGATCGTTTTGGGATGATCATACTAATTTCTGCACCGTTTTTCTCCTACATATACATATTTTCTTGGATTTGGAAAAAACTCTTCTTTCGAAGGCAATCCGAAAAGAGGTTAATCTGGATGAAAGCATTTGGCACTACAGTAACCATTTTGTGAAGCAGGACCAGCAACGTTTGTGAAAACAACTCATATCCCACGCCTACCAAACAAGACAAGCTATACGCCATGTAAGGAGCTGACTGTGAGAAACGTGAAAGTTTGTTCATAAAAAGCTTCGAATAATCTATGAAAGCGCTGGATTGGCTTATCCGAATAAGCTACGTAGTGGTACGCATACACACTCACATACACGTGCGTGGCCTTTTATGAATGACTTTTGTTCGGGGACTTTTCGCGGTGTGTGCGGATTTGAAAATTTGGTGAAGGAAAAAGTGATTCATGTTTTCCAACACCTACTGGGAGTACTAGCACATGTAGACCCAAGTTCCTAAGTTTTGCGAAACCCGAGCCAGAACCGAAACTCATTCACACGAAGCACATCGTATCACAATTTATTCGATGGAGGTCGGGTTATTATTGAATCAAAGCAGAGATGTAAAGAAAGAGAGTGGACGAAAAAAACGTCGAAGGCACGCCCGGGACGTAAGCATATTGCTCCTAAAAGTGGTTTCGCGATCAAATCAGGCCGGGGTTCATTTTGCGAGACGAAACGTTTGCGTCGAATTGCTGCAGCAAAGACGGTCAACCTCATGCTATTCGAAAAAAAGAAAGAAAACGTCTTAGACATAAACGGGTTTGGTCGTTTTAGTGATTAAACGGTCACAACGTTTGCATTACACTTGAAGGAAAAAATGAGTTTGTTTGCGACCATGAAATAAAAATCCAATAGATGGTATGGTGCTGGTATACTTACTTTGGACGTGGACCAGGAAACAGCTGACCATGTTTAGAACGGTGAAAAACGTGATCGTAATCGGGGTACATACCTGGCAGCTGTTTTCGAGCCTGCCCCAGATGTGTGTGAAGTGCCAACGTTTACAACCAGGTGTAAACGGGGTAAATTGTTTAACCCGGCAAACTGTCCGGTGAAACGTTGAAACCTTTTCATCAGTTCAGTTCAATTTTATTCGCATATCGCAGGCATACACAAACACGAGAGACCGTGTCAAAATGCAAACCGTTCATCAATTCATTAGTGTTGGGTGAAGTGACTTCAGTTAAAACAGGAGCTTGAAGTCAAGCTTTCAACTTGAGCACCCCCGATGCATATTATATATAGAATTTTCAATTAACATCACTAAACCGCCTTATAATCAGCCCAAGATTGGGTAGTTGATAAGTCGTGCCCTTCGCACGGCCGATGTCCCTGGAGGGGCAGAACGCGCGTGCTCCATCTCAAAGATGGTAATATTGTTGCGGCCGCGCTTCACAAATGGATGGTACAGCGTCTGTTGTGGACCTTTGGTCGCCCAATAACGACCTGTTGAGACGGAAGGACATGAAGAATGTAATTATGGTGACCAATCTTCAGAAACTGTGATTGATCATAAACCTAAATTGTATCCATCGTGGGCAAACGCGAATCCGCGACCCCAACCGGTCATGTCGAGGTACGTGTCACCAACATGTGGTGTAGGGTCGAAACCAGCCACATAGAATTTTGGAATGAACCCTTCGTCATTGGAATCATGTTGCTGGAGCAGAAAAGGAGAAATACACGTTCATGCGATAACTTCCCAATGTACATAACAATCAGATTGACTATTTCCCAACCGCAAGTTGTCTGCGATGATGGGATGAGGTGATCAACCTTTCGGCGTGTTTAGCCACTTTCTCCAGATGCAGCGGGTAGATTGTCCACTTTCTCAACACCCGTCCATCGAGTGTGACGTTTGACACCAATCCTGTTGGGTAACCAATGAGTGGATGGAAATCCAACGTTTTCCCCCATAAAGGTATATGTCAACAAGAAAGAAAAATGCCCCAAGGGGCATAAAAGAAATATGGTTCCCTGGCTGACTGGCATAAAAGAACGATACTAGCTTGCACCACTTTGCTGATGTTTCATTAGGCACTGGAATAAACGTAAGTGTGTTCTGAGCTGTTTGATACCGAACAGTAGACATTGAACCATATTCCCGGCGCGAACTCTTTTGAACCAACACCCAGCCGATATCGAAACTTTCGTGCAAACCCAGGCAACTGTTTCTTCTTTTCAACCTCACGACGGTAACTGTGCAGTCTTCGGTTGCGCACGATGGTTTAACAAAGAGAGGAGTAAAGAGAATATTGCAATCTTTCAATATCTCCGTGCCCTGTGTCTCTGGTGGCAAGACAGCACGCGCCGGGAATATGGTTCAATGTCTACTGTTCGGTATCAAACAGCTCAGAACACACTTACGTTTATTCCAGTGCCTAATGAAACATCAGCAAAGTGGTGCAAGCTAGTATCGTTCTTTTATGCCAGTCAGCCAGGGAACCATATTTCTTTTATGCCCCTTGGGGCATTTTTCTTTCTTGTGTCGTTCTTTTATATCGTGCAAGCGTCAAACAGAGAACCCGGATAAATCAGGCACAGAAAGTTTTCAGTTCCGGCAAGCAATGGTTCTAACTAAGAAAATGTCGACCGTCAGACTTTTCTCAAGTAATCAACGCACATGAGCGCAATGAGGTGTGGGGGTTAGTTTAAGGATGCTGTACTTTTTGGCAGGATATATGAATCGGTGGTTATCGTGACATAAGGCCAATTTTGTGTTTCGATTTCACTATGGGGTTCTAACAATGGAGACACGCTTGTGTCTGCGTCTTCACCCACCACTGAAACAAAACTAACGCAGTGCCCCACGAGCATGTCTATGTTTTTGAGGAGCATGGTAACTTGTCAAGTTATTTATTTTTTTTAATTTACCGCCAGGTATGTATTTGACACCCTAGGTACCATCAATTATAGCGCACTGATTGCGCATCGTCTCAGAGAATGGCACTTGTTGGTTTAGTACCAAGCAAAGCTGTGCAATGAACTTCCATGCAACCTGTCCCTTCAGCTTCAGCAATGAAATAAGTGTCAAACATCAGTCTCCAGATTGCTTTGGTGTTGGCCGCCGCATCTGATCTTGGATTCAATGTTACGTAAAAACTACTATTTAACTTTCCCACGAAAGTCAAATTATAAATTCGGAAAAAGCTTCGAATGTTAGAGAGCAACAGCTATTTTAATTAAGAAGTTGAAATCTTGTCGGTATTTTATCATGAATGACATCACAGCGCATAAACTGCGAACCGCACCCGTGCTTAATAATTAATCTCAAATAAAAACACGAAAAAACTGAAAAAATGTTACGCAGAATTCATTAAAAGTTAATAAAAACACAACAAAGTTGGCTGCGCGCGTGAATGTTTGAACCCGCGGCCTTTCATCTTCAATGCTGCGCGTTATACCGCTCGGACATCGCTTCGCCAATCTCCTTCACAATCTTTACTACATATGTAACTACGCGTGCATTGCTGCATTGCCTGTTGTGCTTGCTGCCTGTGTGTGTGCTGGCTGCCTGCCTGCCTGTGTGTGTGTGCTGGCTGGCTGGCTGTGTGTTGTGTTTAATACATTGTGCGCTTTATGAATCAGGCAACTACGTAGCGTGCACTAATGCATTATTGTGCGTGTCTGAGCGTCCATTATGGCTCTTTTTGAGCTGAAAAACATTTAACGTATTGGAATTAATATATTTTTGACGTAACAAAAATTAAAAACACATATAACCGCTGATTTTGGCTTTAGAACCACACATTCTGTACAAAAAGTCATGGTCTGGAACCGTTCATACTAAAAGTTACGAACTCGGCGATAGCACCACCGTGTTTCTCGAGTACGAAAACCACATAAACAACTTTAATAGTTCTGGTAACCCAACTTTTCGGCGAAATTTTACTTCGGGAAGCACACTTTACATACAAAAAGTCGTGGTCATGGTCTGGAACCGGTCTCAGTCGTGGAGTTACGAAGTCGGCGATAGCACCATCGTGTTTCTCGTGTGCGAAAACCCTATATGCGATATTAACATTTCTGGTGTTCAGTAACGTCTGGGCCCTGACTACTCTTTTGTGGAAAAAAAAGGGAAAGAACGTTTTTACAAAAATGACAACTGTATCTTGCCCGCGATTGCGCGTGTGGGCACGCAGCGGGATGAAATTTTGTGTGGCCATTTTGGGGCACGGTATATACATTGTGTGCAAGTTTGAGCTCATTCGGTTGAGTATTGTTGAAATAGCGCACGATCAAAATTTTCAGAAAGCGCACTATAGGGAATGAACCATATGTCGCTTAGCATTACCATGCTAGCTCCGATTACGATGGCGCGTAAACCGTTTAAAAACGCCTCCAGCCCGAACCCTTTGTGTCGTTGATGAACGTTCCATAACATATTCGGCCCTGGTTTTCGACGAGGATCGACAATCGATCCCCGACTTCCAACATGACAGCAGTGCCGTTGGTCGGGATGTGTGGACGTTGAACGATGACCGCCAGTTGACTACGATTGACGAACACATAGCCACGATCGTGCACACCTGCTTCATGCTACTTTGGACACAGTCGTGTTCAAAAGTAAAGTAAACTTTTGTTGCTCACCCACCTTGCAGGTTCAAAACGTATCCGCCGCGGTCTCTGATCACCGTTTCGTACAGTACCATGCCGTAATAGTGGTCCAACTGCTCCATCGTCATCGGATAGTCAACATTTCGTATCGTGTTGGGTTGGACCAAATACGGCAGAAGGTCGAATAGCGTGCCGAGCATTCTTGAAAGGAAACAATTATTTTAAATGCCCGATAAATGAAGAACACTGAGCTGACTGCCGATTACGCGAATTCAATGTCGCCATAGTACATCTTCTCGCCATTTGCCGGTATCGGCCATTTATTGGGCACACCCGTCAGTCGTTCGATGTGTTGACGAATCGCGTACCATTTTGGTGTCAGATCGCCTGCGTGTGCGTGCGAAGTACTATGTGGTTCGTCTCTGACGTGGAGCGAAATAAGGGTCAGATCTATTCTTCGTCCAACATCAGCTTACCGCCTTCAGACAACGGAGCGTCAAAGTCGTACGACGTGGTTATCGTGCCGAACCCGTCCGGGAACGCCTCAGCCCCAGCCTGACGAACAAAGGGTTTGAGTACACACGTGTCCAGTTTCAGCCTGACCCTCACCAACCTGATACCCCCAATTGGTGCCTCCAATGAATGGGTATATGTTGAATGAGGCGTTCATTTGGTACATGTAGGTCATAGTGTCCAGAACAGGGCCGATTTCGACACGTGAATGTGACTGGGCACCCCATTCGTCGAACCAGCCGGGATAGAACTCGGAATTGACCAATGGACCTGAAGGAAGGCCCAACATATTGCATAATTATATGTTGAATTTGGGAAACATTTTACCCATAACTGCCAGCGTTACCGACCTTTGGGGGCGTACTTGCGCTGAGCTCGAAAACCAGCTGAAACATCAGAGAGTTTCGCCACACCAAAGTCTACGGTCGGATAGGTGCCGTTAATGACGCCACATTTGAGGTATGACTCTGCGTCGCCGTCAGTGGTGAAATAGACGATTTTGTCTGTGCCCAAACCGCTACGGACCAGCTTGTACAGCCAGTTGGTGTAGTTGCGGTCACACGCGTAGAAACTGCCTAAAGTCGTTGAAGCAGTTAAAGGGCTTTGAAGGGCTGCTTACCTAATTGTTAAAGACTGTTCGGCTGCTACAAACCATATTCATTCTCCACCTGAACCATGATGATAGGACCATCGTTTGGATACAATTTCGACGCCAACATGCCCAGCGCTTTGTCATACCACGTCTCAACGGCTTTCATATAACGCGGGTCGGACTTGCGAAGGCCGATGTCCTGGAATTGTGATGCAGTGATTCACAGTAGGCGTCAACAAAGACCAGGTGTTATCCAACAAAATATAAAATTTTACCCACTTTGTATTTCAACAACCAAGCCGGCAGTCCACCCATGTCCTGCTCAGCGTCCATGTATGGCCCGAGTCGTAGGATCACATACAAGCCAAGATCGTGGCAGATATCGAGGAAATGCATCAAGTCTTGGTCACCTGTAAATTCACAAAAACAAAAATTTTTTATAGCTGCTGAAAAATCATGGCATTCCGACATGGGGATCGCCTTTTGCCAACCGGTGAATCTGTATTTTCCTTTGTACGGTTCGTGCCAATTCCAAGCCAGATACGTCTCGACCACATTACATCCACCGGCACGTAGTTTGATCAGTCGATCACGCCAATACTTGTTGGGCACTTGGAAATAGTGGATGGTGCCGGAAATGTACCTGATGTTTTCAGTCACGTTTAGGCGACTAAATTTATAATGCAAATACTTAAATGGAAGAAAATGAATTCATGACAAGCCGCACCGAAATGGTTTGCCGTCCATGACAAATGTATTGCGCTCATAGTCAATGCCAAATGATTTGTTGGGCTCAGGTTCCACTGGTTCAATTATAGGGGCACTCTTCTCCATACTGTGTTCATTTGAAACATAATTCGTCAACACAATGGTCAATGCGACCAACACGGCTGCAAGTGACTTCATCGCTTCTTTCAAAACTGACTTTGTGTTTCCAGAAAAAATGAGCTAAAGAAATAAAGAGGTAAAAGGTGCGAAATTTGTTATCAGTCAAACACAGCCAGGGTGGTAGCGAATAGCAAACAACCTGTTTGACAAACAAAGTAAAGCAGCACTACCAGGTCACATCAGACGATAAGATAGGAATAGAAGCAACAAAGAAACGGGCATGGGTGAGTTGTGCCCGTATACCAATTAAATGGGGAAGCAGACGAGAGAATATCACAGCTTCAAACTGAATCAAAACACAGGTAAAGGCAAACTACACCAACACGAGCCCGATTTCGAAGGTGATGTGTATTCAAAACGAATAGAAAGAGAAAATCATCATGCTCCACTTTGTATTCTTCAACGTGTAACATTTCCCAAATCAGCAGCCACGTATATGAATGTTTCACTATTTGTCAACTGCGAAATCGGGCTCGTGTTGGCGTAGTTTGCCTTTAAGATACTCGAAAATGAAGCATTACCAGTACATAATGCAAAAATCCCCGCATCGATCACAGCGAAGTACCGATTGAGTGTTCATTGGCCCGTAATGTGTTTTTGGGCGTCAAAGCAGTGCACTCCTCCCCAATTTGCTCATCAAACTTCGAAACACTGTTTCTGCGTGCCTGAATCAGGGCGAGTCGTGACACTTTCGGCGTTCTCGTCTGTGCGTCGTCGGTCATGTGGTTCCTTATGAATGAAGGCGATGCGCGATGTTTGATGATCTCACGTTGGAACGACTGGCGATAATGTTGACGGCCGTAGTACTGCAATGGCAAGAGGGTCGGTCACATGTAGTATCTTGTGATACTGCGCTGCCGTAAACGAAGTGCAGCTGGACACTTCTGCCCGCATGACCCCTTGTTACCGATCAACCTGTTTTCTGTAAACTCAAAACTCTCTATTTACCTGGAGGGCGACGAACAACGTGAAGTTCATCATGAGACACGCATTGGCGATCGCCTTGAACAACTTTCCATTGTCAGAAGCAAAGAACTCGTCTAGATACTCGCTGCCGACAATGTGACGATACAAATATAGCAGCTCCTTGAGGGCGCTGGGAGCGTTGGATATCGCGTAAGCGAGTACGGGTGCACTGCACGAGATGATGGCTTTGCGCGCATTGTGTACCACCGACGTGCTCCGTCTCAAATGCATCGTCTGACGAGTGATCCGTTTGAATCGATGGAATGTCACCAGGTAGACCACAAAGATCAACAGTAACATCCACAGTTCGAGGCAACTCGACAGCACACGCAGAAACACCGAAATCAGACGCGTACGACGCTTGCGAACCGCGTAGTCGTTGGGACCAATCGATACCACGTACTTGTGCAACAACAGTGGAATCAGGGTGATCATCGTGGTCAGGTAGATTCCTGAAACATATTTACTAACCTCTGTTCGCTTGGGACCCAACGTGCTGGTACATAAGAGCACCACAAGCTTCGTTTCGATACAACTGTTAGCCGAACAAAGACAATGCACAAAGCAAGGAACTCAGCTCTTTCTGTGCAACCAACCAACAAGACATCCAGCAGTGAGATGTTTGTGTCGTTTGGCATGATAAAGTGGGTTGATGAGTGTGTAGGCCGACTCAACGGCAATGGCGACTATGATCAGATTTGCAGCTAACAGCGAAACGTTGATCATGTAGTGCTCGAGATAGGCCGTGTAGATGAGCAGTGGGTACGAATAGGTGGTGGTGGCACTTAGACGACGCAGTAGACCGAACAGCAGCAATGGGGCACTGATCAGGTACGTGGTGGACAACGCGCGTGAATAGTCAGTGTAGCCTGCAACATCATCACCCTCGTGAAAGTGGTCTGGATTCGGCCTCCATGTTGATGACGGGCGCCAACAAACATAAAATATACACGAAAGGGAATGCTGGTACCTATACATACCTTTAATGTAGATGACAGATTTTCGGGACAGAAGAAACAGATTGACGATCTGGCAAAGCATGCCGACAGCGAGTTCGACGGGCATTACAACGGTGTACATGGATCGCGTCACCGATTGCACAGCGGATGATGGTACGATCGAGCTGTTGCTCATCATTTAGATTAACTGTTTGTTGTTTCGTCAGTAACGAGGCGTTGTGGACAGAGTTGTGTTTATGTCATGAAAGAAACGGAAGATGAAATACAGGTACAGTACATTGCAACCTTGGCATACGGTTCTCACATGTTGGTTGGTACACCTGCCAGTACCTAGTAAGGGCAATTCTCAGGCGCTCGGTAAATTTCTTAACTGAAACACACAGGCTATAAGGCCTAACTATACTTCGTTCTCTCAGAGAACAAAGAACAAATTCTCACGCGCGCTGAAGCCAATCAGCGCGTGAGAATTTGTTCTTTGTTCTCTGAGAGAACGAAGTATAGTTACATAGACCTATACGTTGTCCCGACGGTTTCGCGAGTTTTGCAGCGGCTCTCATACTGAAAGAAAAAAGCTAAGGCAATCAGCTTCTTGTTTTTCTGGCCAGCTTCATGTACTGTTTTTTCTGAGAAACGGCTTTTCTGCTAAGCTCGGCTGAGCACTCAACATAGAATATGCAAAGAACTGTCAGTGAGTGGGTGCGGCTGAACTCCTTCCTTATTTCTTAGAGTTGGCTCTGCAAATGACGCATCGGCGCGGGAAAACACCAGAGTAGTAATAATAATCCTAATAATGACGATCGCAACAAGCTCCAAACGCCCGGCTGTATCTCAAGCCTACACGCTGATTACAGGTGCCGATTCTCATAAATTATGATGCCGATGAAAGTTTCGTTGCCACAAAGCTGCACAGGCTCATTTTCATCTGCTCTCTTAACGTAGATCAAGATGGTGGCAATAACAGCGCATTTCCACGGCGAGGCTGGCTGGCTGCGCGCACAAGCACTAGGTACAGGTTAAAGTGGAAGGGACATAATTCATATTTGGGAAATGGGACCATTTTTTATTACTGGAACTGAAAGCCGCAATCAAGCTGACCATTCTTCAAAAAAGAAGTACCTTCAAAAAGTGTCAAATAAATTGTCAAAAAGTGTGTCAAAGGTGCACCTCAGTTAGATCTGTCAACCAGTGTCAACGGATCGGAAGTCAAATGAAAATATTTCGATGATTGCATGTATATAAGGCTATGTACACTGGGGACGCAACAGAAGGTGGTCCACCAAAGGTATCGACCTGCAAATGGACGCCGATACTGGTGCATTTTTATAAAGCATAAACCAATACGGCAAATTTGCCCGGTTCCAGAACCAGTTTCAGAATCGCGAAATAAGCCTTTTGAAGGACTCATGATTGTTCAACTTACTCCGTCGGTGTGACGATCATATCGTGCAACATCATTTTCCAACTTCGTTCGTTCGGTGATGTCCTGTTTCTGTACGATGCCTGAAAATCAAACACAGGGGGCGGCCAGATCAGTTGGTGCTTATACTCCCAGAGGTGCATCTTTGGCACACTTTTTGACAGTTCATTTGACACTTTTCGACGGTACTTCTTTTTGAAGAATGGTCACCTTGATTGCGGCTTTCACTTCCAGTAATAAAAAAGGTTCCATTTTCCAAATATGAATTATGTCCCTTCCACTTTAAAATAAGCTGAAAAAATTATGTCGAACAGGGAGACGCAATGCGTGATGCTCTTGTTCGCAGTCGCATCGCAACCAACGCGGGGCATGTGTATTGAATGCCACGTACCGGTACAACTCGCAGAATAGGTAAAATGTTCTGCTTTAATGGCGATTAAAAAAATATGTCGCATGTTTGCCAAACTATGCAACATAATATCCGTGTCTAGAAAAAACACAGTCACAACGGTAATGCTAAGCGACATATGGTTCGTTCCCTATATTACAATGACTGTTTTTCTCGTTGAAGATGGCACAGGAGTAGGTTTGTGCCACAAACACTTCGAAACCCACAATCTATGTATTTTCATGATTAACACTTGACCATTGGGACGTTTGGGAGCATCGGGCGCGTGTACAGGATGTTGAATAAACGAGACCTAAGACTTTCGGCTTCGGGCGCATCAGGCGCGTGTGTAGGGCGCGTTTGTCACGCTGGTAACTGAAAAACGGGAGTGAAAATTTTGTCCATGTCCAAGTTTTCCATTTCCGTTCTCCAATATGACTAGAGTACCAGACGCATACTGGAAAATGGAAATGAACCGAAACATTTTCATATGCCAAAACTTGACCACCACAGAGAATGTATTGTTTCATCTCCATTTTCCATTTGCCAGTACGCGTGCAGTCACTGGCTGTCAACAATTAGCTCACGTAGTCGGCCATTTCGCATCCTGCGTCCCCGCGCCCCATGTATTTGATGTAAAACGAACAGTGTGCGGTAAAATTCGAAAAATTTTGAAAATAACAGGGTGTCTCCTAATTTTTCGCACATTGCGCGAAAAAAACGTCAACACCCCGCGCCCCTTTTCTAATATAGCCTGCCTGGCTGGCGCTGCTGTTTAGTCTGTATATAAGTGAAGGCCCAGCCCGTGCGCATAAGTGAGAGATCCACCCGCGCCCCTCTTTCTATCATCCCCACCCAGGTAGCACGGATGTCTGCTGCCTGCTGCGCATCCTACAAGCGCCCGCCTCGGAGCCGGCTAGACCTAGGTTGCCTGGATGCCCCTCTACCGTTCACGTTTACGATACCGCAACATTTATGAACACAGTTTCAGCACAAACTATGCTGGAGCACTGGCAATTGGTCGGCTCACTGGCCAAAAGAACATTAGCACGACATGCTAATGGTGCTTTTTTGTAAATAATGAACCCAAATGTATCATGAATCAAAAAATGTAAACTTTTTATGTGTGCGTATATTGTAATTCATTGGCATAATGAATGAGATATGAAATGAGCACAGTTATTTTGTAATCCATTGGCATAATTAATGACATATGATATGATAAAAGTTTGATACCAGTTTTGTAAACTTGACAACAGAAATGACATGAAATTTACGTGTGGCTAAAATTACTTGCGAACGCCCGTAGTGTGAAACACTCTCATTGGACGATGGGAAGGATAGTCATCGGATCGCAGCCGAAGAAATTGTACAGCATGGCGATGGCTTTATATTAACTATAATGTGGTGTGGTAATTCTGTAAGGAACGCTGTTGTTGGTAAATGTTGAATGTAAGAAAGTACATAGTTGTTGGTAAATGTTGAATGTAAGAAAGTACATAACTTCAAGTTCATAAATGTTACTGCCAAAAAACTTTAACTGTAACTTAGCTAACTGTAACTGTAACTTAACTACCTGTTCTGAATGAAGCTGGATTCATAAATGTTTACACGAAAAGTTCATAAATGTTATATGTAAAAAAACGTTAACTATAAATTGATCAACGGTAACTGAACTATCTGTTCTGAATGAAGCTGGGTTCATAAATGTTCACACGAAAAGTTCATAAATGTTATATGTAAAAAAACGTTAACTATAAATTGTTTAACGGTAACTTAACTATTTGTTCTGAATGAAGCTGGGTTCATAAATGTTTACACGAAAAGTTCATGAATGTTATATGTAAAAAAACGTTAACTATAAATTGTTCAACGGTAACTGAACTATCTGTTCTGAATGAAGCTGGGTTCATAAATGTTCACACGAAAAGTTCATAAATGTTATCTGCCTAAAAACATTAACTTTAACTTAGGTAACTGTAAGTTAACTGTCTGTTCAGAAGGAAGCTGGGTTAAAAAATGTTCAGACGAAAAGTTCATAAATGTTATTGCCAAAAAACATTACCTATAACTTTGCTAAGTGTAACTTAACTATCTGTTCCGAATGAAGGTGTGTTCATAAATGTTGCGGTATCGTAAACATGAACGGAAGAGGGGGATCCAGGCAACCTAGGTCTAGCCGGCTCCGAGGCGGGCGCTTGTAGGATGCGCAGCAGGCAGCAGACATCCGTGCTACCTGGGTGGGGATGATAGAAAGAGGGGCGCGGGTGGATCTCTCACTTATGCGCACGGGCTGGGCCTTCGCTTATATGCAGACTAAACAGCATCGCCAGCCAGGCAGGCTATATTGGAAAAGGGGCGCGGGGTGTTGTCGTTTTTTTCCCGCGCAATGTGCGAAAAATTAGGAGACACCCTGTAATTTTCGAAATTTTTCGAATTTTACCGCACACTGTTCGTTTTGCATCAAATACATGGGGGCGCGGGGGGGGGGGGGCGCGGGCACAGCAGGATACGAAATGGCCCGTAGTCATAAAAGAAAAAATAGCTTACAAACGTGGTTGACATAACAGTCACACACACATTGACAAACGATCTTATACAGACTAATAAACGCGACTGACATTACACACCAATTCACCTGAGAATTAACACACAAAGCGCGCAAAATGCGGCTACTGACCCAACACAAGCCAGAGGGCCCGCACTCGCCCAAAGGTCAGACCAAGCACAGCAGTTAAATCAGACCCTGTAAACTTTTCTCGAGGGGGAAATTGCTCGCTCCGCTAGTGCCCCCTATCCTTAAACATTGGCGCTCGGTCCGCCGATACTCCCAAACGTCCAAATGGTTTGGGGCGTCAAAACTAAATACCGCATGTACTGTAACTGCATGTATTGTACGTAATGTAAAACAACCAAGCACACAGCTGCATCCTCAACGGATAATCTCGGTGCGCACGGAAACAAACCAACGTACATGTACCTACAGGCCCGTATGTATGTATGTATGTACCATCACATCATTCCAACTTCGCTAGTGCAATGAAACTAATGACATCGGGGGCACAAACAAGAAGTAGAACAGAGTGACACATTTCTGGCTGCTGGACAGTTAGATAAAAAATATACACAGTCTACCTTCATGATCGAGACCGACCATTTTCTGTCACTTGGTATGGTACATACAGTATGTGCAATTAGTATGGTTAACGACCAGATCGGGGCCAAACTGGTGTTCAAAAATATCAACGAGCCTCACTATAAACGTGACAGACTGTACCTATGTATGTATATGTAGATGTAATTGGCTCGATGTTACGCTTTATTCATGAAACTAAGCATGAATTTCCCAAGCAATAGAAATGAGAAACGGTGGCTGCATTTGGACCTCCAATTCACTTAATTAGACTTCCGACTTTTTTCTCCTTTGATGGAAACCAGCAAATGCCCCTTTAATTCAACCAACGAAGAGAGCTCATTTGGCAACAGCTACTCATTTAGAACTACATATATACCTACGGTGTTATCGTTGGTGCTCAGGTAACAGAACAACCATATTGGCTAACATTTTATAATTTCATCAGAAAATGTTTTGTAATTTCATCGTTATACTTTCTATGACGGGCCCAAAGAGATCCAAATCTGGAACACAGACAATTGCGAAAAAACCGTTTGTTTTGCTGGTGCAGTTTTGGTGTCAGCGTGCATGTGTTCATGTGACCAAAAAACTCGATAATGTTGTTTTGCAAGTTTAATGTTCCGGAGGGAAATCAAGTCGTTCACACGAGGCTTTTCAACCAGAAAGAGCTAATTTTACTCGCACCACGAAAAACAAAATAACGATGACAGAGTAGTGCAGATATGTATGTACTTGGCTCACAGAACCATCGAAGAACACCTAGTC
Source organism: Rhynchonema sp. JSB1_4 (assembly GCA_030248065.1). NCBI lineage: Eukaryota > Metazoa > Nematoda > Chromadorea > Monhysterida > Xyalidae > Rhynchonema > Rhynchonema sp. JSB1_4. Next base: position 7,798 of record JASAMV010008114.1, on the reverse strand, counting down.
AGGGTTGGGCAAAAAACGTTTTTTTTCAAAAAATCGTTTTTTTTAAAAACGTGTTTTTTAAAAAAACGTTTTTTTTAAAACGCCCAGATGACCAAAATATGCCCCCAAAAAATTGGAAAACGCTCATGTTGGGAAGAAAACGTGGTTAAATGAAGTAATTCTATGTGTTCTGAGGCAAAATAAACGGGTTTCAACCCTTTTCTAGCGAGTTGTTAAGATCCCATATCAGACCCGCATCATGGGACCAACTTTGGCCGGGGTCATCACTGAAAGTCAAACTCCGTATATCGACGTATCTCGACAAAGTAAAAATTGGTCGAAATTTTTTTGAAAAAAATGGGACAAAAAATTGATTTTCCTTGATAATCAGGGTACTTTCCCTGAAAAATCAGGGAAAATCAAGGAAATTCAGGGTTTAAAAAAACGAAAAACGACCCAGGCGTTTTTTTTGAAAAAAAAACGTCGTTTTTTTAAGAAAAAACGCCGTCGTTTTTTTTGCCCAACCCTGCACCTAATACTGGGAAAATAGTAACAAAACAACAAGTCCGAATAAGTTTGCTTATTGATCGAGCGTAGTGGACGGAGGCCATGTGCACGAACGTGAGCAATAACCAAGCAGAACAATCATTGAAATTAGAAATACATTCGCCAACAACAGTATGTACCTATGCAAGTTCAAATCACAGTGATGTTTGAGCAGCGCCACCGTTGACGGCGAGACTGCTCGCGAACGCATACAATTGGTCGATGGTCTTGTTCGCGTCGAGTACGACCAACGTGTCTTCGTACGACGAACTGCGCATCCGACGGTCGTTGGTGCGCAGCAGCGTGTTGGTGGGTGTGTGCGTGCAGTTGTCGATTTGATGCGAATGGTGTTCCCTGGTGAGCATGGCAGCCGTGCGACCATCATCGTCCGACAGTCCGTGTGGCTCGACTGTGCACGCACGCGATCGATTGTGACTGCACGGCGACGTGTGCGTTTGACGCGAGAACAGCTTGTGTTTGTGCATCTGATGTTGGAACGACTGACGGTACTGCTGACGACCGTAGTACTGCAAATGGAGGATGGATATGTCAAAGTCATACATGTACATATATGACAGACCTGGTGAGTAGACTAGCAGCTTGACGACAACGAAAACGACATCAAACCTGCAATGCGACAAACAGCGTGAAGTTGAACACGAGGCACGCGTTGGCGGTGGCTTTGAACAGCGAGCCGTAGTTGCTGCCGAAGAACTCGTCCAGCTGCTCACTGCCGATGATCTGCTGCCACAAATACAACAGCTCCTTGACAGCACTGGGCGCATTCGATATGGCATAGGCAAGCACCGGTGCACTACAGGACACGATGGCTTTGCGAGCGTTGCGTACCGCTCGCGTGTTACGACGCAGATGAGAGTTGGCAGCGGTGATCTTGAGGTAACGATGATAGGTGACTGCGTAGACGATGAACACCAACAGCAACATCCACAGTTCCAAACAGCTGGCCAGTACGCGCAGGAAGATGCCAATGATGGCCGATTGACGCACTTGCACCTCGTAGCCGGTGTCGGTGACCTTGATGTATTTGCGCAGCACCAACGGGAACAACGTAACCATGGTCGTCGCATAGATGGCTGCAGAAGAGAGGAACACTGTTTCAAACGCCTTACTGCAAAAGTTCAATTTTATATGTTTTCTGCGATAATAGCTTTTGTACCAATATAAGTTTTAGCGCTGCAAATCTGCGAAACATCATAATCACTCACCAACGAGACAAAAGAGCGTTCGATGTCTGGGTCGTTGCGCGTTGGACAACGGGCTGATGAGCGTGTAGGCGGCCTCGACAGCAATGGCCACGATGATGAGATTGGCGGCGACCAATGACACGTTGATGATGTAGTGCTCGAGATAGGCCGTATAGACGAGCAGCACGTACACATTCTGCGTGTTGATCAGGTCGATGCGACGCATCAGACTGAACAGCATCAATGGAGCGCTGACAAGATACGTCGTTGACAGTGCACGCGAGTAGTCCGTGTAGCCTGCAGTGGACACAGTGCAATGCTTTTGCCAACGGCTCAGTGGTCAGCAACAGAATTACCCAGTTTTGTTGTCCTGTCTCACCTTGTGCTGCCAGTTTCTTCAACAAGTTACCGCTGTAGGCCACTTTATACTTTGTCTCGTTGCGATACACGCAACATTTTCTGACGCGCTGATTGGCTGTTGGTCGCGCATGAGCCAATCAACGCGCGAGAAAATGTTGCGTGTATCGCAATGAGACAAAGCGTATAAGGTGGTCTTCAGCGTCGTTGAACAATTCGCGTTCATACCATTCGGGAAAGTAAAAGTTAGTGATCCACTAACCTTTAATGAACACCATGGATCGTCGCGACAGAATAAATAGATTGAGCACTTGACATATGATTCCGATCACAAGTTCCAACGGAATCACAACTGTGTAGAGTGTATGAATTATGGAATCAATTGCTGATTCACTGGCATTACCAGCAGCCATTTTTAGGATTATCAAGATTTTGACGTGTCTGAATATAGCGTGGTCCAAACGCATAGCTACAGTAGTATGTACATTGGGTTAAGGTTGACATGTGAGAAACTCATACGAAAAGACTTCAAATAGGCTAAAAATGGGTAACAAAGGTTTTCGGACACTGGAAATCCGAAAATAGGCTCAAATTTTAGTTAGGCCATTTTGTGTCCAAGAAATCGCAGGGCCCAGTTTTCGAACCCAAATTTGACGGGGCCCAATTTCTTGGATCCAAAATGCCCGGACTACAAACTTAAGGTAATTTTCCGATTTCCCGTGTCCGAAAACTATACTGTTACCCCCATTTTCGTACGAGTTTCGTCACACGGCACCGTTAACCCAGTGCAGCTATTCATTGACTACCCTATGCTTATCGCACGAAGTAAATGAATATTATCAAGCAACGAAACGCGACTATGTGGACTGCTGTCCGCTTACGAGTAGGCTGAGTTTGCTCAGGCTCAGGATCGCCTAGAATTGCAGCTAGTACTGTATGTAGGCGTAGGGTGCGCAACACGACTTTTTACCAGTAGAAGAATGTCGAGGAGCATGTTTGGTGATAGGCTGACGGTTTGTACATCATACCAGCGTTCTTTTTGTTAAAAAATGTGAACGTGCTTTCATGGCAAATTTACGGTATCCAAGCGTGATGCGTGGGTAGAATACCACCGCTGATGAGTATACCTCACAGCAAGTATACATAATCTACATACGAAATGCGCATACGAAACACAAATAGACAATCAGGTGAATTGTGCAAAAGCAGCAGAGCACCCATATAAAACCTTTCATCAATGAATATTGCGTGGTTGGGTTCAGTGGTCAAATTGAGCCAGCTGCCACGCAAACGATCGTCGTGGTAATTGTATTGCGGGCGCATAGAGAATCACGCAAACCAGCCTCCTATCGAGGTTGCTCAAATGACAACCGCGTAACAAAGAACAAAAATAACAGAGGCCACACGACATGCATTGAACGCCATGGAAGAGGTATGCGTTTACGAAGTGACGGGCTATCACTGATGTCATGTCATGTCACACCTTGGTGCGCTATCAAGGTAACTATATGACAGCGACATCGCATCCGTTTTGTTCTTTGACAATACTTCTGACTTCCGGGAAGTAGAAGTCAAAATCCGGAGAAGTCACTACGACGCAGAAGTGCACGGCAAGGCTGTGATTGCCTATTCCACTGTGTCCTTTTTCCTTTGACCACCACCTGCCGTTGCCCTGTTAATGAGCTGACCGAACGGGTAGTCACAAATTTCTGACGGCTACTGCCGGGCAGTCAGAGTATAAACCGACCTTTACATTTCAGAGGGAAGAAACAAAAATGACCCTCTGGAAGTAATATACACAAGAAGAAAAATTCTTGCGCTCGCAAGCAACGGGCCGAATATGGGTCTCGGAGTGAGACATAACGCATAGACATAATATTATATTCATGCAAAGTTTGAATTCATGTTTTGCAACCCCTTAACCGACACTGATCCCAAATTTTGTATGCAGGTGTAGTGTCAGTGGATGCGTTTAGTGAAAGTCGTTTCTACGTATAATGCAGCGTTCTGCATGGAATATGGGCCAAATAAAATTGTAACCCAGCACTAACTCTCGAGGACCATATTGGGACATGCGCTACGGCTGCCCTGATACTTCTATTGCGACGCACACTATACGTTTCAACTGCCAAAGCATGCTTGAGGCATCAAACACACACGATATTTCCGCTCTATGGGCGTCCACCCACGGACCATTAAAACATGGCAGCTTTATTTTGGACACTTTACTTGGCCGAGGGGTGAATCCGCTCTGTCAGTATGCTGGTGTTTCACCCGATCAAGATTGGACGTTGCCGTACTGCATCTTGCAACAACATTACAACTATAAGGAATCATGCGTTATATTCACATAATACAAACACTATGGTTGATCATCATAGATAACCAATTTGCGGCTGCCAGAGCACTGTCAACAGGGTGACACAGATTGGAACGCAACTGTTTGAAGGGCTAGCGTGTAGGTGAGATCGTTTAAATTATAAATACCAAAAGAACTCAAACTTTTTATGGTTTTCAAAGCTTAAAATTTCATTTGCTGGAAAATCGCCTGGCACCAGTTTTGCCTCAGACAATAAGAATTTTGTGTTTTTCGGCTCGTTGGCATAATAGCCATGTCGCAAACCTTGTTTGCCTTTCGCATAGTTCTGATTTTGTGATGTTTCATCCCATGCGATTTTGACACAAAAAGCTATGGTGCTGTTGATGTGCCGACCAGGGTTGGACTAAAAATTTTTTTTATTATCGAACTTTTTTTTAAAAAAAACTTTTTAAAATTTTTTTTAAAACCCACTTTTTTATTCCGGACCCCCAAAAATTTGGTTTCTTGAAGAATGAAATTTCTGAAATCTGGTTACTTAGGTATGTTTTGAGGGACACTAAAGAGAACTTTTCCACTGACTTGCATGTTTACGTCGACCACCTGCGATCTAACCTCTTTGGCCATGACTTTGAGAACCTCGAAGGTAACTCTGTGGGTATATATGACAAAGGGAAGGCCAACCTTCCGATTGTGAATTTGGAAATAAATTTGAAGAGAGATAAAGACTTACACCGTACTCATATTGTGTCACAAAAGCAACAAATGATAAATCCATACAACTGCAAACAGGCGAGCAACGTGGAGTCTGTCGATAGCTTACGACACGCTCAATAACTATACAGTATACGGTATGGGGTGTCCTATATACATGCAGCAATTGTTGGGATGTCTGGGAACTGTATGAGTCCATTATAACACCATTTCAAGCGGAAATATAAGCGCCGCAGGCGATTTTTTGAGAACGATGAGCAATAAAACGCACGAAAACATGCCTTTTTATCTTAAAAATGTGAGAAAATAACGAAAAAAAGTAAAAAATTATAAAAAAGTGGACTTACTTTTTAAAATTTTAAAATAGGGGGGTCGGTTTTTTTTTTTTTTTTTTTCTTTTGTTTTTTTTTTTTTTTTTTTTTTTTTTTTGTTTAATTGTTTTTTTTTTTTTGTTATGTGTCTTTTGTATTTTTTTTTGTTTTTTAATGTTTAGTTTTTTTTGTTTTTTTTGTTTTGTTCTATGTTTTTGTTTTTTTTTTTTTATATATTTTTTTATTTTTTTATTAATTTTGTTTTTTTATATTTAGAGAGGAGAGAGGAGTAGTGGCGTATAATATTAGTTTGTGAGGGATGGGTTCGAGGGTATAGGAGTGAGATGAGGCGGGTTATTCGCGCGAGCCTTTGTTGTATTTTTACTTTTATGTTCTGGATATTTTTAGTTTTTTCGTGTTTTTTTTGAGATTTGTGAGTGCGGTTGAAGTTTTGCGCTGTTTTTATGATATGCGGTATTCTATATGCTGTGCTCTCTAATTTCGAAGTTCGCTTTTATAATTGCTTATGGAAATGGTTTTCGTGTGAGAAGAAGATGGATGGAGTCTGGAGCTTGTTGCTATTTGCTGGCTGGAGGGAGGGGGTGGAAGTTGGCTTGCTGGTCAAGTGTCTCTGAGGATGGATTAGTGCGCTATATGATGGTCTAGGGTGTAAATAATCTGGCGGTAAATAAAAATAAATACTGAAAGTTGTTTGTGGGTTTGTTAGTCGATAAAAAAAAAATAAAAAGTGGGTTTTAAAAAAAATTTTAAAAAGTTTTTTTTAAAAAAAGTCCACTTTTTTATTTTTTCTTTTTCGTTTTTTCTCTTTTTAAGATAAAAGGCTGTTTTCGTGCGTTTTATTGCTAGTGGTCTTCAAAAAATCGCCTGCGGCGCTTATATTTCCGCTTGAAATGGTGTTATAATGGACTCATAAGTTCCCAGACATCCCAACAATTGCTGCATGTATATAGGACCCCCATACCGTATACTGTATAGTTATGAGCGTGTCGCCAGCTCAACAGACTCCCGTTGCTCGCCTGTTTCCGTTGTATGGATTTATCTTTGTTGCTTTTGTGACACAATATGAGTAGGGTGTAGTCTTTATCTCTCTTCAAATTTATTTCCAAATTCCATCCCTTTGTCATATATACCCACAGAGTTCCTTCGAGGTTCTCAAAGTCATGGCCAAAAGAGGTTGGTGGTCGACGTAAACATGCAAGTCAGTGGAAAAGTTATAGTGTCCCTCAAAACATACCTAAGTAACCAGATTTCAGAATTTCTTTCTTCAGAAACTTTTGGTTAGGAATAAAAAAAAGTGGGTTTTAAAAAAATTTAGTTTTTTTTAAAAAAAAAGTTGCGAAAATAAAAAAAATTTTAAGTCCAAGACCCTGGTCGGCACATCAACAGCACCATAGCTTTTTGTGTCAAAATCGCATGGGATGAAACATCACAAAATCAGAACTATGCGAAAGGCAAACAAGGTTTGCGACATGGCTATTATGCCACCGAGCCGAAAAACACAGGAAATTCTTTATTGTCTGAGGCAAAACTGGTGCCAGGCGATTTTCCAGCAAATGAAATTTTAAGCTTTGAAAACCATAAAAAAAAGTTTGAGTTCTTTTGGTATTTATAATTTAAACGATCTCACCTACACGCTAGCCCTTCAAACAGTTGCGTTCCAATCTGTGTCACCCTGTTGACAGTGCTCTGGCAGCCGCAAATTGGTTATCTATGATGATCAACCATAGTGTTTGTATTATGTGAATATAACGCATGATTCCTTATAGTTGTAATGTTGTTGCAAGATGCAGTACGGCAACGTCCAATCTTGATCGGGTGAAACACCAGCATACTGACAGAGCGGATTCACCCTCGGCCAAGTAAAGTGTCCAAAATAAAGCTGCCATGTTTTAATGGTCCGTGGGTGGACGCCCATAGAGCGGAAATATCGTGTGTGTTTGATGCCTCAAGCATGCTTTGGCAGTTGAAACGTATAGTGTGCGTCGCAATAGAAGTATCAGGGCAGCCGTAGCGCATGTCCCAATATGGTCCTCGAGAGTTAGTGCTGGGTTACAATTTTATTTGGCCCATATTCCATGCAGAACGCTGCATTATACGTAGAAACGACTTTCACTAAACGCATCCACTGACACTACACCTGCATACAAAATTTGGGATCAGTGTCGGTTAAGGGGTTGCAAAACATGAATTCAAACTTTGCATGAATATAATATTATGTCTATGCGTTATGTCTCACTCCGAGACCCATATTCGGCCCGTTGCTTGCGAGCGCAAGAATTTTTCTTCTTGTGTATATTACTTCCAGAGGGTCATTTTTGTTTCTTCCCCCTCTGAAATGTAAAGGTCGG
>JASAMV010008109.1:0-34872 GCA_030248065.1 Rhynchonema sp. JSB1_4 | reverse complement strand
TGACCGCAGTACTATAAGTCAATGCACGACGGCAGAGGCGCATAAGCTTGCACGCGCAAATTGATGCAATATGTCACGGATGATAAAATTAATGTGTCACGTTTCCACCGGCCAGCACATCTATGTATGTACGTCACCAAGTTTACCAGGCGTGAATTAATTTGGATACATTTGAATGCAGAGCACAAATGTCGTTGTATAATGTAAGTGTCGAGCGACGCGTTCGGAGAGACACGTTCATACATTATATCATTCCGTCATAGTTATACACATGATTTACACACAATAACACCCCTGAAACATCATGGCCACTCTGCGTGCAGCCATTTGGAAGCAGCCGTACGCCCATCCATGCGCACTGAAATCCAACCTGCACGTGACTCGTTCGTGTCCGATGCCAGGACTGATCCCCGAATCGGCCGGACTGCTATTTCGGTCGGCCAAAGTCGATTTTCAACTGATCGATGCCCGCCATCTCCGGTTTACGGATTTGTTGCGCTCGATCTATAATGGCACGGTCGACACGGTTTTGGTCCAAACGACGCCGTCCGCTGAGAGACTCAAACATGCAAAGGTTTCGGCTCATGCAAAATATATATTTGCAGAGTACTCTATATACCAGGACTAAATTACATACATATGTATATTAAAGTTGGCGATTATCTAGGGCGCAAATGAAAACGCTTACTTAATGTCGATTATGATAGGAGTTCCCTATAATATGAGTTTAAAGTTTTCAGCCTTCAATTCCCGTGTCTGCCTGGCACGAAGACATCTACGTTCTGGGCACGTCCGCGCAAAGGGATGACTTCAGGTGCGATCACTCCCTTAGTGTTACTCCATTCCATCCTTGCGTAGTTACAGTATTGTCATCGCCGTCATATGGTGTTGGAATCGACTTTGAATTAGTTCAGCGGCCTTTAATCGCACGTGCACGGCCCTGATTTTTGGTTTTTTTTAAAGATTGAAGTCGATTAAACATGGTGTTTTCTAGCTATCGCGTCACCAAATATCTACATGTCTACTATCCGTGGGTTTGGTTGGCGTTCCTTATAATTTTGCTGCTCACCAAGGCTTACACGCGGGTGGTCAAGCGATTGAAATCAGGGCGAAAGCAAAACGCGCTGACATCGTCGCAGGTTACTCTGTGTTTTTTTGAAATTTCTAAATTTGAAATCCCAAGCGATGATCCAACTTCAACTGTCGTTGTGACATTATCATTATTGTGGGTGTCTTTCAGCAACGAACAGCACCAATTCACAATGCAGAAATATTATCGCCCATAATTTTCAGTACTTCAAAAGTCTAAAAATCGTGGGCTTTAATTTCAATGTTCAGTGAACTGACCTTAGAGTTCCGAATAAGACCTCTTTAATATACTGGAAACTTCCAAATATGAGCCCTGGGCTTTTGGGGTAAACCAAATTTTGTGGATGAGAACAGAAAATGTGACATGCGCGGCTGCTACTGCCTTCGCCTTGTTTCTGGTTCATAGTAACACGTGCAAATCTGATTCACTTCTGACATCAGACGTCACCTATATCCAAGTGAAAGCCTTTGAACAACGCTGGGGGAAGCATAGCGATTGATCCTGTGATATAGTGTCCCTCTACACTTCTCTTTTCATCACGCAGGCCTACCATTTCCACGCGTTGATTGTCAGTTTCTTCATGATGCTCTTCATCGGTCTCTATCGTGCCGGACTGTTGGCTCAATTGCTCACACAGAAGCACGCCTATCAATTCAATACTGTTGATGAGATGTTGGCCAAAGTGGAGAAAGGACAGCTGAAAGTGGCCGCCGTCAAGTTCGCCTGGATGGAAAGTCAGGTGAGAATAAAGTTCCGCTTGAATTTGAGATTTGGGGCTCAAAGGCGAGACAAGAATTGAACTCAGAGCCTGGGTTGGGCAAAAAAACGACAGCGTTGAAACCCGTTTATTTTGCCTCAGAACACATAGAATTACTTCATTTAACCACGTTTTCTTCCCAACATGAGCGAGTTACAATTTTTTGGGGCATATTTTGGTCATCTGAACGTTTTAAAAAACGTTTAAAAACGTTTTTTTTGAAAGAAAAGATTTTTTGCCCAACCGTGCTCAGAGCTCACATTTGAATGTTATTTGAATTTTCAATATTTGGAATGAGCAGAAGCCGGACATTGTTCGCTTGCTGGCTGCGTTCGAGCGCAGTCCTCTGATCGAGCTAGCAGACAGTGATGCGAGTGCGTACAAAGCTGAGATAAAAGCGGGTGAAATTGTCTATATCGACATCGATACCACCATACGACCGATACCGAATGAATGGTACGTGCACAATGACAGCATGAATGTAACGCATAGTCCATCCACCAGGTCATGAGACGGCTGTTAATTTAATTTAATTTAATTTGTTCTTCACAGCCAGCAGTCATGAAACAATAATGTTGCCATTCCAACATGCAGGTGCGGCACGAGGCACATGCATCTGGACACGTTTGGTACAGGACTGAATGGACTACTTTTCAACAAAAAGACTGTATCGGACCGCACGGTGGACAGAATCAATCAAGCAATCATCGAATCGCAAATGGCACTCCAGATAATCAGAGCACGTTATGCGACTCGGCAGGAAAATAAGTTCACAAATTGTTCTAAAAAGACTGAACAGTTGATACGAGGAAAGTCGCCAATCATAATCAATGTTGGCAGTGCAACCGGGGTGTGGCTGTTTCTGGCTGCCGGATTGGTGGCCAGCTTTGTGAGCTTGATTGTTGAGTGGATTTGGTCAGCTCGATTGAATTCATCAATTCCGAACGCTCAGCGAATTAAAAAATAGCGCACTCAAGTGCTTTCCTCGAATTTTATTTCGATCACACTCTGTAGTCGAACACGATTGGGAGAATCTTTTTCATTGTGTGTACCGTCCACTTGGATCAGGAACGGCATAAAGGCACCCGAACAAGATGTATCCATATCGCTACAAACATTGAGTCGATTGTGACAGGGGGGACGAACGATTATTTTTTGCTGATGCTGTTGATGTCAACGTAACTGCCTGTGGTTCGTTCCAACGGCAGCTGGCTGTACGTCTGATATGTAACGCGCACGTGGAATGCGCCGTGCACCAAACCAAAGCGCGACGACAAGCAAGAAATGAATATACAGACTTCACACTTGGAGAGCGCGACAGGAAACACAGGTAGTTCCGTTGACATCATATCGGTATGCATGTGCAGTACCTGCTTTTTCCAGCTCTGTGTAGGAACCAAATATAGCTGTTGCTTGTTTATGCTCGTTTTGTTGACTGCTTTGGCTTCATTCCCAAATACAATATAACCCAAAATGGTGAGCAAAGCCCGAAAGCGAAATCGTTGGAATTTTCTTTGGTTTTTTTTCAGAGAGCGGGTGTAGATCTGATCTTCCATGGTTTCCTTCCATTTTTGCTTTAGTAGCCGGATTTTCGTCGGTATCCGCTCTTGTTCCTTTTGTCATAAAGCAACGGTGGGCGGCTGACGTTGCCTTTCGCTTTTCTTCTGCTTTTTGCGCTTTTGCATTGAAATCGGGCAGATTTTACTTTGGTTTTCACTTTTGTCAGAAAGCAAGAGCAGACAGATTTTCTTCGGCTCGATCTTTGTTGGTTTCATGGAACGGCGGTTTTGCGACGCCAATCTTCATTGTCAAGCAGCAGATGACACAATGCATTTGTGTGCGTATTGCAGAATCTCTTTGCAGAAGCGAGCAAAATGCGAATATGAAATGTCAGTATCGAGCATGTATCGAGCATATATAATTGCGGAATAAAGTCCGTTTGAATTCAGTATTCTCTGGTTGATCCCGAAAAAAGGGCTGTCATATCTCAAATCTCCCGTGACGATGGCGTGTAAACTGATTGGTGTCGCACTGTTGCTGATTGCCGCGACTTTGGTGTTGTTGCCGTTGTCCGATGCGTATTACCGACCGTATGAATACAGAAAGCCAGATTGTTCCAACCACCCAGCGTTAGCACGTGTTACTTTTTATTCGCTTTTCCTCTATGGCCCGGTCACAGTTGATTGTCTTATCTCAACAAATTTTGAATAGAACAGCGGAAACATGAAACGCTAAGGCACACATGAGGGCCCGAAACCTTAAACAACACTGCGCAATTTCACGATTTCACTATGTTTTACGACCAGAAAAATGCTCGTTTTACCTTCTTTATCTTTATCATGTTGGATGACGCATAATTGACGCATACTTGGATGTTGCCAACAAAAATTGGTGCTTCAGCTGTTCATCGGAATGGTACAATCGTGGAGGAGGTTGCCAAGACTGGTGGATCTGGCAAAATTGCAAAGGATGGTGTAGCAGTCGATGCCCTAAGTGGGGAAAGTGAATAATGCACAAAGTCGTCCCTGTTTGTGAAGAGCCTTCGTATGGTGAAACCATCTTCACCGTTTGTCCCACAGAATATCGCTCAACTTTAATAATCTTGTATCGTGGTATCAAGTGATTATTGTTTAGGCCATGACGGCAAAGGGTGATGCCGCACATGCAGAAATGTATGCACATAGTAAATTTCTAAATTCGTTTCTCTTAAAATGCATTTTGTACGTCCCATAAAGTTAACGTCCAGTTCCAGACCCGAACGCCAGCCAGGCGCAGTTCTGAATAACATTGCGCACAGCTGCCTGGCTGGCAGGCTGCACGTGTGTGTATGTTATCCGAATGTTTCAAAAGTTGATTTTCGAGTTTAGGACTTGACATTAACTATGGCACGCACATTTAATTGCAGGGCAGCGAATTTAGAACTTTACCACACCAGTTGACCGTGCGTCTCGGTGAAAGCAGGCGCGGTATCAAATTTGAATCAGGCATATTATGCACTTGAAGTATGATCTGCTTAACGTTTTGTTATGCATGATTTCCTCCACTCCCTGGCGTGCCTTCAAATTTGTTAGCGCACCGCACGGAATATGTTTACAGCACGTTATCAATGGACTGCTGTCAATTTTGCTTCGGTTATTATAGCTCCCACCCAGGTGTGTCGAGCAACCGCGCCAAGCTGACACAGTGTATCTGTGCGGGCATGCGCTTTGTCACACTCTTTAGATATTTTCAAGTGTGAATCGACGCTCGATAAAAGGTTGCTGAATATTTGAATAGCTGGTGTGATCAGCTACATACATGATCAACAACGATTTGTTTCTTAAAGCCGATTCACAGTACCGATCATCGTTTCATTAGGTTGTAGTTGTACGCAGTGCAAAAAACGAAAACGAATCCTGCACAAAATCGAAAATCGATATGATGAACGTGAAAGCCACAGCATTGGTACAGTATTGGCATGGTATTTGTGAGAAAAGCATTGTGACTCAGTAGAACTGGCTCATTTGCAAGCTGTGAACAATTGGACTGCAGCTGATTGAACAACAAAGGAAGAAAACACGCTACTTTGATGAAATCACAGATTTGCTGTATTCGTCCAACAGCAAACATTCCGTGCTTCAACAGTGTTGTTTGTAACGGAATGGTGGTTTCCCGCGGTGGCTTATTGGGGGAGCACATTTGGCATTCTCCGGTACGTCACTCCCTTGATCAGAACTTTACCAGCATGCATGCTTGTACATAACCGGAAATCGTTTCCTATCTCATTGAATCATCATCATCGATGCTTGCAACGTGAAGTATTCTGTAAAGGCCCAACTATACTTCGTTCTGTGACGCAACAAAGAACAAAAGAACCTCAAGAGCTTGATGGAACAAGAACAAGCTAGAACTGAGTTGCGGCTTGTTCTTTGTTCTCAGCTGTTGCCGTTTGTTGCGTTGTTTCACGAGGGAACTATTGTTCTTCCATGTTCCCTACACTAGGGAGCGCTGCTGCAGGCTTATCTGAAAAGTGTGGCTACCCAAAGCACCGTTAAAAAACAGCAAAAAATAATAATATGCGTGTGGAGCGCCGTTCACTAACAATCAGCGCTTGGTTGGGAACAATCGTGGCACCTTTAGGTTAGGGACGGGACATGAGACCTAGGGTGGCTGAAAAAGCAACGATTTATCGACTTTCATTTGATCTTGCGAACTAAACACTGCTTGATAAACAAAGAACGTATGTATGTATTTGTCCAAAAAGTTCGGCAAAAATTGGTGTGTCATGCATTCACCAGGACTGCGACCGGGTTGTCAACTTGTTGTGTCAGGCAACATACACACACACACACACACACACACACACACACACACACACACACACACACACACACACACACACACACACACACACACACACACACACACACACACACACACACACACACACACACACACACACACACACACACACACACACACACACACACACACACACACACACACACACACACACACACACACACACACACACACACACACACACACACACACACACACACACACACACACACACACACACACACACACACACACACACACACACACACACACACACACACACACACACATTTTTTTGTGTTTTTTTGAAACTGTGCTCTAATAAAAATTTTTTCATCATCTTGCTCGTGGGAGCGTACAGTGCATGAACATACAAATCTGTCGAAGGCGCAACTTTAACTTCGCAATTGTCACTCATGATGAACGTCTCATATCACGTGCGCCCCTGTTAACCAAGGATGGGCTCACTTCGAGCGCGTCTGGTCGGAGCAGCCAACATGGTCTCGCGTTCAACCAACAATTTTGTGCCAGTTGGATTGTTCAGAAAAAGCGAGCGAACACACCACACGAACAGTACTCCATTTTTTGTGTGCCTTTGGCATACATTTTTCACATTCACGTCACAGTGGCTTTTTCATTAAAGAACCGCTTGCTTAGCGAATTTCAGGACAGAGACAGTGTGATGCAGCAATGTTTTATTGACGGTCGAGCCATGGTTTGCACACCGCATAGCCTATGCATCGTTCAGTATGAAGGTGGGGGTCATCGTGCTACAAAACTGTTCAGCCGAACATGGTTCCAAATCACGATACTGTATGTGAATGACAGCAGCATGTACTATTCACGTATATTTGTATGTTTTGGATCACCCTTTACTAAGGATATCAACTTTGAAGCCCTAAGCAGTGTTGTCCCGTAACAGATTTTTTGCGAGTTTCCTTTTGTTAACCACTGGATGCTGGGTTTGTACGCCAAAACCATCAGTAGCAAAATGCAATCTACTGCACCTCAAAGTTTGATACCCTCATGCGTTTCGA
Source organism: Rhynchonema sp. JSB1_4 (assembly GCA_030248065.1). Taxonomy (NCBI): domain Eukaryota; kingdom Metazoa; phylum Nematoda; class Chromadorea; order Monhysterida; family Xyalidae; genus Rhynchonema; species Rhynchonema sp. JSB1_4. The sequence goes on along the minus strand of JASAMV010008109.1, from coordinate 27,668 downwards.
GACATCACTGTTTTCGATGGCTATTTGCCCAGGCATCCGGGCCAGTTGCACCATCCCGGGCACCATTGCTTGATCCATTGATCGGAACATCCAAGGGGTCTATGTTTTTCCCACTCCACGTGACAGCTGAAACAACGGATGATTGGCGGCTGACACCCGTCTCAAATGCGTGTGTACACCACATCAGGTCCACAGCAAGTTTATTCCGCGACCTTTCAGGCCCGGAAGTTCCGGCCCGACCTTTTCAGGACCAGTTTTTCAGGCCCGGCTGATTCATTCCCAGCATATTTGACCCATTTATAGGCTCAGGTCTTGGCTTCAGCCGGGCCTGAATGGCCGGACCTGAACCTGTGCACCGGGACTGAACCGTCGCACGATACAGCAAGTTGCTTCTCACGTCATTCAGAAAGTGAGGATGCCTCTTGTCGTTTTGATAACGCGCTACAAAGTAGCCTTCGAAACAGGGGCAGGTCCGGCAGCTGAATGACATACGCAATACAAAACACAAGTGGACGTTACACCTCGCTTACTAATCATGGTTCCTGCATGGGTTGCGTCTGGCGTGGGTCACCGCCGGTGACAACATCAGTAATGTGCCAACGAGCAATAGTGCGATACCGATCAGTTTGGCAGACATTGTACCAACTGTACAGCTGTTGTAGATTGGAACCTTGAGCGAATGCGAAGGATTAGAGAATGACAGGTGTACTCAGTTTCAACCAGGGTTTATATACAATCAAAATGCTGTTCCTTATCTGCATCTTTCGTTTTTCGCAGCTGTCTATGGCGTCTTATTGTTGAGTCAAACAAAGGGCTTTTACACCATTCACAGATATATGGATAGAAGGTTGTGTTTTAATTGAAAATTAACGCATTCAATATGCGACGCTACATCAGCAAACGAAATTTTCTTCCAGTCAATTCACTTGTGCAGCTCGAGACAGACAACACAATGCGGACGCTTTGCGTTCAATTTGAACAGCATCCATCTGATGTTTTAGCCAGGCGTTGTGCTCCTGAAACCAGACTTCGAAAAAGACAGTTGTGAAAGTGTGGTTGCCTGTTATCGTCAGGCTGCCTTAACTTTCATTGATTAAATCGACATTGGGTGGAATTCACAAAACAAATTCAAGTTCACCGTCAATGTCAACGTCAACATGTCAAAAATCGCTCGCTGCCGCAAGAAAACCGTGCTTTTGCCACTTTTAGACCACTTTTTGACACTTTTGGAAGATTTTTTGGGTCATTTTTTCAGAAACCCCCTCGGGTATGGGAGTGTTTTGAATTTTTGGAGAAACTCCCCTGGCATAGGAAATGTTTGATTTTTGAAGTATGTATGGGAAATTTCCCGAAAATTGGGCTGGGTACGGGGAAATTTCGATTTCTCAGCAACACTACTGCGTCAGATAATTCAGGCTGACGCTGGCTGATGCAGTAGACACGATTTTGTTAACGAAGGGTTAACTTTTAGGTGTTCTTGTGCATAACTGTACTTCGTATTTTTCGAGCGCTTTTTCCTGTTTTCATTTTTAGAGTCAGGATATCGCGGTAACCGACCAAGACATGATTTCAAAGACAAGATTCGAACAGTGGAATAATTTTCCTCTAACGTTATATTCAAGACATTTACTTTTCATGTAGGACACGATATGAAGAGAGTGAGGCCACATGCGTCTTATATTTCATCACGTCGCACGTGTCCCAGCATCCCCTGACGATTATTTCTTCACTTATGGGCTATGCGTGCCCTATCTTCAGAATGGATGTTGTCATCAACTGTCCAACAAAACATTTTCCTTCAGCTGCAGAGCAAACACTAAACACTAACAAACAGAGCGGCACTGTACAAAACGCATGGGCAAGATCACGTGACTACCGTATGCTTGTGATAAGAAGTAGTCGGCCATCTTGAATATTTGTTCTGGTCTTCCTGAAATGCACTAAACGGGGGTCTATCTATTTTTTGGAATTTTGTTCCCGAGAACCTGTGTTTATGGATTAATTTCGGTATTAAATCGGCACTTAATGGAAAAGTCACGAATGTAAACCTTGTTGGTCTCGATGTCGGCAACAGTAATAAATAAAAAAAAAACAGACCAAAATTTTCAAATATCAATAGTGGCGGGCCAGGTTTAAGCATTGGCATCTTGCGTTAAGTTGAGTCTTTGAATGTCAGAATGATCAAAATGCTCGACGTTTGAATGGTTTGAGTGGTAGTGAGTGATCCGTGTTTGAATGGTTTGAATGGCCAAATTCTTCATGTTTGAATGGTTTGAATACATGTAGTGACATTCGGCTAACTGTCACACCTTTGGCTTTTGCAGCCGCAAAGCTTACGAGTTAGGCCCTCGGGGCTCAGGTGAGATTTTTTTCGTTCGGGCCCATTTTCGCCAATTTCCACTTAGAGCCCCGTAAGCTTTACGTGGCACATGAGAGCTTGGCACGTGAGAGCATGGCACGTGAGCTACTACTGGTTCCAATGAGTTTGTCAAGCAACACAGCAACTAGACACGCGTTGTTGGAAGAAGAGTGCTTGAATCAAAGCGAAATCCGATTTCAGGTCTCATTTAAGAAGTCACCTTTATCGGAAAGCAAACTCAAAAGACAGCTAATTGTATGCGGCGGTAATACGTTCGACAACTTTTAAACTAATCGACAAAACAAACCAACTAAAGTGCCCCATGTACAAGCTGAAAACGCCTAGTTTTCCGCTTAAAGCCCCAGAGGGCTGTTGCGAAAGCGTTTCCGCATAGCACCTGGGGCTCTAAGTGAATTGTTTCGTTTCTCTGTCGCAGGACCCATCTTCCATCAACTTCCGCTTAGAGCGCCGATGGGTTTCAGTGCAAAACTCCGGTAGTTTGATGATGCACAAGTTGTATTAATCGCAGCAGTCGGGGGCAGCAACAGTTTATTGAACGTCATACATTTCCGCACTTTGTTGGGCAAAGTACTTACCGAAAATTTCAATATGCCAAAGTTCGTGTGAATACATAATGCCATGTATGGCCGAACATAGTTCAAAGACACAATGACAACGTTACGTCGCTTTATTCAAGATGGGCTGGGTCAACCTTGTGCGGTTGCTGGGCGCCGAAATTCAAACCGAAGCAAGATTGACCACAGCCCATTTATCAGTCGTATTTACTACCGCTATCACCTTTATCCAATGCACCAATCGCTGCACCAAGCTTTGCAATTGTCCCAAGTCCAACCATCGCTGCAAGCCCAATGTCGATCACTGTTTCTGGCTACCCACTTCTTGTGACATCTAAAGTAGCCGATTTGTTTACTGAATACCAAAATCAAGATAACAGCAACTATGCTAACTGTTCATCGTCTGTGTTTTTGCAGTTGTCCGTCTTCCATTTTCGAAACCAATCAGCATCGGCCGGTGTCGACAATATCAGAGCGGCGGCAACAAACAGTGTCGCGAATGCAATCAGTTTGTTCGTCATGTCGAGCGAACCGTTTGCTGTGGTTGTTGTTGTTGTTGTTGTTGTTGTTGTTGTTGTTGTTGACGGTGACGTTGTTGTTGTTGACCAGATCGAGCCTCTCTGGCACAATGGGGAGATTTGGAAATGAATCAATACCATTGACAAAATGAATGATTTTTGTCCGGTATTTATACACATGCTGGACTTCACTTTTGAACTGCATTGATTGTTTGGCCGAGATGCGTGGCGCCTTATTGTTAATTTAAACAAAAGAATTGGATCACAACGGCTGATAGACAATAGTTTCGTTTGCTGTGATTGAAACTTGAAAGCATGCTATTTACTTAAGATAACAATAATCCTTCGTATGTATATTTAATCAAATTGTGATTTCAATGCCAAGCTCCGCGAGAACAACGACTAAAGCCAAAAAATTTAAAAATAGTCTGTATACATCGGCATTTTCAACAAAGAAATTCCAAGAAAAGAAACTATTGCCTGCTACTTGACTGAACGAATCCTTTCGTTTGAATCAGCAGTACAATATGACGCCATGGAACCGTGCTGAATAATAAATGTCAATAATAATGTCTAATTATTGGTTACAGCTGCAAGAGTTGCATAAACAATGGATAAAAAACTGAATTTGACATTCTTCCATATTGGAGCCTAGTTCGTGTTTAGCAAGCTCAAAATTCCAGTCAACAACAGCTTCTGACAAGATGACAGCCAAACTGATCTGTATTGCACTTTTGCTCGTTGCCTCGACGCTGATGTTGTCACCGGCGGTCGATGCCATCAATTGCAGGAACATGAGCAAGTTAGTGTTTTGCCCACCTTTGGCCCAGTGAAATCTTGGACACAGATTGCGCGTCACTGAACCGCAAAGCCAGCCACCACCCTCTAAAATAATAAAAAGCACATCCCAGACTATAAATAAAAAAACACTTTTCTGCCGTCTTTTATGACCAATGCACAATGTGTAATGTATATGCATGGATTCGCGTTCACTGTTGAGATTTAGGTATTGTTGAACCACATGCTTATGAGCAGGGTTGGGCAAAAAAACGACGGCGTTTTTTCTTAAAAAAACGACGTTTTTTTCAAAAAAAAACGCCTGGGTCGTTTTTCGTTTTTTTTAAATCCTGAATTTCCTTGATTTTCCCTAATTTTTCAGGGAAAGTACCCTGATTATCAAGGAAAATCAATTTTTTGTCCCATTTTTTTCAAAAAATTTTCGACCAATTTTTACTTTGTCGAGATACGTCGATATACGGAGTTTGACTTTCAGTGATGACCCCGGCCAAAGTTGGTCCCATGATGCGGGTCTGATATGGGATCTTAACAACTCGCTAGAAAAGGGTTGAAACCCGTTTATTTTGCCTCAGAACACATAGAATTACTTCATTTAACCACGTTTTCTTCCCAACATGAACGTTTTCCAATTTTTTGGGGGCCATATTTTGGTCATCTGGACATTAAAAAAAAACGTTTTTTTAAAAAAAAAACGTTTTTAAAAAAAAACGATTTAAAAAAAAAACGTTTTTTGCCCAACACTGCTTATGAGACGTACGCTGTTTCGAAACTTTTCGAAGACGAAAGAAAGAGAAATTGACAACGCATAAGCATACCCAACTTCGCCTTCTTTTGTTTTCGAAATGTTTCGAAACACGTGGAACCGTACCAGTAGTCTCATGAGCCGGTGGCTCGACTATACGCCTACATGCATTGATGTTATCAACAATCCTTTCCTACAATATTTCCCATTTTTTGTGATATTTTCGAAACGATGAAAGGTCAGTTGGATGAAAAGGTCGGTGGAAAGCTCGGTGTGAGGAAGTTCGGCGTGAGCTTGAAGCAGTGCACGCTGAGCAAGTAGCAGACGCGCGTTTCTGAACGAAATGTCAACTTTGACAGTCTGCTGTGCAAGTGTAAATCGTGCGTTTGCAATATTCTTTGTTTAGGTTAGTTGCACCAGCGTTTTTAAACGATGAATTTCGTAGAGTTTTGTCGAACCGGTTTTGATTTCGTGGTACAATCAGTTAGTGACGTCAAATTTCGTGGCACCGTCGTCAATGAATATTCAATTTCTCAAACATCAGGTTACCTAACGTTTGTGCAAATAGCTTGCATGGACCAGATTGTAGACAAACAGACGATTTACACTTGCGCAGCAGACAGTCAAAGTTGACCTTTCGTTTAGAAACGCGCGTCTGCGGCTTGGTCAGCGTGCAATGTTTCAAGCTTAGGCCGGCCTTACACCGAACTGTCTCACAACAACGAGCTTGCCACCGACCTTTACACCGAACTGAGGCCGTTACACTGTTTCGAAAATGCCACCCTATGTACAGTGGCGGCCATAAGTTTTTAGACTCTTGTGTTGTAATAATGCACGTGCCTGAAACAGCAAGCTGACTGCAGCGAGTGGGCCGAGCTTGGGATCTGGGCTGGGTATGACGTCACTAATTAGTCATACAGCAGAACAAGCCATCTTTATGTATTGTTTGGTTGCGAGCATAATTTTTTCGCAGCCGGCCAGGTTTTGGCCCGGCCAAAAGTTTTTAGACTTTTTCAGTGGATTGTTTTCTTGGTTGTTTTGATTGATTTTGGTGACAAATCTGGTGTGTATGAGGCAAATCGAGGTAGCCCGATCATTTGTGATGTGTGTTGAGTCTCTCGGATGAATAACGGTGGAGGAGTGGCTGATTGGAGGAGGAGGAACAGTCAAAGTGTCGGCAACCCCAAAGATCGATCATGAATCGGTCTTAGAGCTGCGAATGACCGCTCATTATAATCTCTTCTTGTCCTGAAAGTGCTAAATAAGCGTCAGCATCATATTCTGAACCTCTGGTAACCGTGTGTTACTTTTCAATATTTCGCGATTCGCATGGTCGGTGTCGGGGACCCCGGCGGACCATAGTTATCGTCTGCAGCTCAGGAGTACATAGGGGTGGGTGGATCACCAACCCTGTAGTTAGACCGATTGCTGCACCAGCTCACTTTCGTCAAACGACAATAACCACGTAGAACCACTCCTTCAAGAAATACAGACTGGTTCAAAAACAATCCTTGATATTTGGGCATAATTCAGTAGTTAAGACCGACATGTGAATTTGGGCCCTCTGTAATTTTAGTGGCAGTGATCCAATTCCGGTTACCGAAATCACCAGTTTCAAAATCCACTGCAAGAGTCTAAAAACTTATGGCCGCCACTGTATACGCCGACACTGGCCACAACAAACACCGTTCCTTCCAGCTGTGGCTGGATGTGGAGTCGAAACGCCAGACGGGGGTGCGGACATCACTGGATCTGGCAGAACTGTCCGGGATGGTGCGATAACAGGTGCCAGGGGAAATAGGAAATAGGCCGAGATGTGAATATGATATCAAATTTGAGACAAGAGCAACTTGCATTGTGCTATTTTTATCTGAGTCATGATTTCTAAACCCGTTTGTCTGTTTTTAATTTTGTGAAAATTGCCTGTCCTGAAAATGCGTGGTTCGTCGCCCCTGATGAACAAGTCAACATCACAAATACATACATATCCTGCCTTCAGATTTGAGTCATGCGTGATCAAAGGGCCGCTGTCAATTTTGCTTCGGTTTGCTCTTAGGCGCCAGGCAGCCGCACAAAGCTGACGCAGCCCTTCTGTTGGTAATGGTCGTTATATATATTGTCATTTGGATCCGTGTTCATCCAACACCTCTATGAGTGTTGGCTTACCTTAGGACGAGCTCAATAAAATGTTGCTGCACTGAGCCATTTGGTTCTTCTTGACGTCTCACATACTGTACAACTGGTACATGTTACTTCAACATAAAAACCATTGCAAATGCGCTGAACCGGTGGTTTTTTAAAAAAATTTATTAAAAAAAATTTTCCAAAAAATCGTACCAAGATTTAAAAAAGGAGGTTCTTGGATGGGATTTAATTTTGGGGGTTAATTAATCGAGATATGTTTCCGGTTTGGGAGCCAACGTAAGTGAACCGGTCCGGCCGGCCAGTTGGGGAGAAGAGGTTTGCTTTGGGGAGGGGTCGAGAGCAGGGTTGGGCAACAAAAAAGCCGGCGTTTTTTTAAAAAAAAACGACGTTTTTTAACAAAACGTCGGCGTCGTTTTTCGTCTTTTTTAAATCCTGAATTTCCTTGATTTTCCCTGATTTTTTCAGGGAAAGTACCCTGATTTTTAAGGAAAATCAATTTTTTGTCCCATTTTTTTTTTCAAAAAATTTTCGACCAATTTTTACTTTGTCGAGATACGTCGATATACGGAGTTTGACTTTCAATGATGACCCCGACCAAAGTTGGTCCCATGATGCGGGTCTGATCTGGGATTTTAACAACTCGCTAGAAAAGGATTGAAACCTGTTTATTTTGCCTCAAAACGCATAGAATTACATCATTTAACCACGTTTTCATTCCAACATGAGCGTTTTCCAATTTTTTGGGGCATATTTTGGTCATCTGAGCGTTTTAAAAAAAACGTTTTTTGCTCAACCCTGGTCGAGAGGGTTACATAACGGACGCGGGCTGTCGACCGATGGTGAGAGAAGACGTGCTAAAGAAACGTAAAGGAATTAAAAGGCTAGGATGGTGTATTTCCAAAGAAAAACAGAGCCAAGCATGATGACGAAGGGTTTTAGTTTTTATAGCAAAATAGAAACTGACCGGTTAATGGCAACATAGAAAACATCCACTATGAAAGAAATTTTTTGTTCCAGCCAAAAATTGCCCGAAACAAAAAAAATGAGCGCTAAAGAAAAAACTAGTGGTATTTTTCTTCCATAATGTGTACTGAGTGCATATAAAGCACTGGTGACCAGGGTTGGGCAAAAAACGTTTTTTTTTCAAAAAATCGTTTTTTTTTAAAAAAACGTTTTTTTTAAAAAAACGTTTTTTTAAAACGCCCAGATGACCAAAATATGCCCCCAAAAAAATTGGAAAACGCTCATGTTGGGAAGAAAACGTGGTTAAATGAAGTCATTCTATGTGTTCTGAGGCAAAATAAACAGGTTTCAACCCTTTTCTAGCGAGTTGCTAAGATCCCATATCAGACCCGCATCGTGGGACCAACTTTGGCCGGGGTCATCACTGAAAGTCAAACTCCGTATATCGACGTATCTCGACAAAGTAAAAATTGGTCGAAATTTTTTTGAAAAAATGGGACAAAAAATTGATTTTCCTTGATAATCAGGGTACTTTCCCTGAAAAATCAGGGAAAATCAAGGAAATTCAGGATTTAAAAAAACGAAAAACGACCCAGGCGTTTTTTTTAAAAAAACGTCGTTTTTTTTAAGAAAAAACGCCGTCGTTTTTTTGCCCAACCCTGCTGGTGACACGAACACAATGCTACACAATATGGTCAGCAGTGTTCGAACGGGATTCATTTTTAATCCCGGGATCGGGATCGGGATGTTGATCAAGAAAGTGTCGGGATCGGGATCGGGATCCCGGTTTTGAAAACCCGGGATCCCGGGATCGGGATTGACCAGATAGTCCAGATAGTCAGTGAGCACCAACGGTACTCAGGAACACACCCGTGGACTTCCTCCGGTGTGGGTGCCTTGGTGTGGCTTTGCGACACTCACCACGGTAAATCTGGGTGAAATTATTGCCTCTTGGTGCACGACCAATGCTAATGTGATAAACGGCTTAAATTTGAGTGAATATCACACCCAATCACTGCTTTCTGGTCTGTCGCATGGATGAATGCATGCCCACCCAGTCCCTTGCGCAATCACATGAGAGGACCCGTGAGTGTGTGCACAATGTCTAGATGCCATAAAGCAACGATTATGGCACCCAATACACCCATGGTAGTTTCAGGTGATGTGCACAATAGCAATTTTTACTTCCTTTCCGCTAGAACCACACAAGCTGGCGCACTGTAACAGGGGGAGGTATATTCCTTACCGGCCCCTTTTCTCTGCTTTGCTGCAACATAAATGTCCGAAGCCAAACAACTGAGCATGGGTTACTGTGGCAACAAATTATATTTACTTAAGAGCGTGGGCACGTAAGACCAAGCAGCTGGACTGCGATTGCTGTCTCCAAAAAAATTTGACGTATAACATTAATGTGCTTAATGGGACCCGTAAGCTTCTCTAGGAGCCACCTGAAACAAATCGGGCAAATTCCTTAGTAATCCGACGATACAACTCCATTCCTGTGGCCAATACAGGTTTTTCGGCTTTTGACCATTCTTAGCTTCAGTCTCCTAAAATATGCAAAATATACTTGGAGTAGAGCTAATCAAATGAAATCTACAGCATAGTTAACCACTGTGGTGTGCTTTTTCAAGCTGATAATTTAATTATTTCTCATCTCATTTGAATGCAATGGAAGAGAAAATGTTCCAAAAAATTTCCGCATGCAGTAAACGCATTGCATGCTTTCACAGACGGGCAAACACTACAATTTATAACACAAACAAACATCACCAAAGGAAGGTCGTCACACCAAGCAATCAAAAATACCTTTGTTTATTCTGCTGATCCAAATGCAAACCGGTCTATTTGATAACATCTGTTATCACGCCGCAGTGCACGCATGTACATCACCACGTACAGAGATGCGCTGCTTTGGTACGGTCTCAATCACGCAAGTGAGGGCTTTGTGATGAAATGCTTTGTAGCGTGACTATTAGCCCTATTGCAAAGGTCAAACTTCGCATATTCAAAAAGAAGACGCGCTCAAATCGGCCGGATTTGGCCAATTCGGTGTTTGCAGGTGATTCAGCCTAATTGTCGTTAACAATCGTTAACAGTTCGCATCATTTTGCTCCTCGGTTTCGTGCTGAAACGTAACATAACGCTAAACCTTAAATGACGTTAACTGTAGCAAACTCAATGTTTTGAGCAATTTAACCTGGAATTAATTGCTCTTAACTGTAGTAAACTTGTATCCTATAACACTGTGTTTGGAACAATTAAGGCTTAATTGCTGAAAACATGGAGTTTGGAACAGTTAACGGTTTTTAGTCGGTCCCGTGTATATTGCATATTCTATTCTTGATATCGTATGCCGAGCGACGGTTTAACCCCTTTTTAAAACAGAGGCATGCGTTTTGTTGTACCATTTTTGTGTATACTGCTATTTTGAGCCAGAACCCAGCAAACTAGCGCATAAACTAATTATAAATACAAATTAATTTGCGTTATAAAGATCAGCCCATGAATAACATGACGAGATGACAGCCAATTCAAGTTCGCGCGTCATATCCGCTGAAAACGCGCGGCCGAAACACTTTTGGCCGCCGACGCATTTGAAGAAACGATATGACAAAAAGGATACTGTGGGGGAACTAGATATCCTACTGGGATGACATCTGCACAAAATAAGCGAATTTTAATTTTTGAACCCACAGTCACAACAGCTGGTGATTCTCTCCGGCAGGACACGTTACCTCGTCATTGGAAATGAGTCTGAGTTTGCCAATATGCAACCTTAGCCTCCCAACACACACACAATTTCTTGTGAACAGAGCAGTATGGTAACATAGCAACCATTTTTCTATCACTTTACCTGACACCAGGGTTGGAAAGAAATCTTCAAGAATTTGTTTTTTTTAAAGTACTTTTTTTCAAAACTGCCCTAACGTTCAAAATTTGCACCAAAACAGCTAGAAAGCGTCTATTTCAGGAAGACAACAGGGCTTTATGAAGTAGTTCAGTTCTTCAAGGCAAAATAAGCCAGTTTTAACCATTTTCTGGTGACTTTCAAACATCCCAGGTCGCGTCATGGAAACAAATTTGTAGGGGCCGGCGATGAAAATCAAACTGCGCGTGTCGACGTGTCTCGACTCGACAAAGTATAAATTAGCCAAAAAATTAAGAAAATTATGGAACAAAATTTATATTTTACCTGAAGGTCACGCAGTTTTCCCTGAAAAATAATGGAAAATCAAGTAAATTCAGGAATAAAGAAAGCGAAAAATTGGTCGACTGTTTTTTTAAAAAAAACGTGACCGTTTTTTTTCATTGCCCTGCATAACGCTCGCGCGTCTGCCGTCTCATGTTGCTGATAGCTTTCAAGCGAGAACGTCTACTGCTCTTATTCTCTCCTGATTATCTGGATGATGGCTGCAATTCCCGGCTTTGTTGGACATGAAGACGGAAAAGAAAAGGTGTGAACAACTTTTTTGTTGTTGACCAACTAGCCGACGTTATCGCACAACGCGATGGTCAAACGTGATCACTTCCTTTGTCCGACTTCCATTAGACAAACTGAACTTGTGATGCAACAGACACGTACCAAATACCAGGCTCGATTGGACGATCGCATCGATGAATACGTGAAATTCTCGCATAACAAACTGAAACAACGTGAATGTGTCGCATATATGAAAGACGAGGAAGCAAGTGTGCCAGGATCACCAGTGTGTCAGTAAGTGTGCTCTGACGGCATTGCAACAACTAAACGAAACGGGTGTCCCCAAGAGTATGTTCTCAGATGCGGAAACACAAGGCAAGAGCACGACGAATCCGCAGTGCGTAGAAGCGCAAACAGTAAGCGATGGTCGTGCGACGAATAGAGCAGCGGTGATTCAAATAAGGTTTTCAAAAGCGCAAAGTCCCGCGGACTTTAATTATTTCTCCCCGTGGGCGCTTGGCGAGCGCACCCTGTAAAAAAATCTATGTAATTTCCACATAGATTTTTTCGGGCACACGCCAAAAAAAAACTATGTGGAAAATCACATAGTTTTTTTCGGGGGTCCAAAAACCGACGCTGACGATGAGTCAGAGGGACGCGCTCACGCGCGTTATTTATTGATAAGGTAAAACATCAGCAGAGAACCCCAACGTCAGCACCCCTATGCAACACATGTGTTTATCGATTTTTTTGTGTCGTGCTCTGGAACTGCTGTGCATTGGGTGATCCAAAAAAAAACTGAAGACAATAGCTTAGGTACTAACGGTGTAACATCATCATGCAGCATTCCATGCACTTATTGATTTTTTTGAAAACCGCTGACGAAAGTGGAAACCCAAATGTTCATGTTCATGTTTTTTTAATGAGCTATACGCAAGAGTCCATTCATGGGCTTGGTAATTAACATGATATTGCCATAATGTGTGCGGGTGTGTGATGAACATGAACAAGGACAACACGGCACGACGAGGAACCGCAACCAGAACTCAGCGCAAACAATTACATTAAAATTGGAATTGGACTAGATCAATTTAGCAGCGATTAACCGATCAATGTACCGAATCACTGCCGTTCTTGGAGATTGTACGATTGTTTGATATGTGAACAGGCGCGGTGCAATGGTAAGAATTTTTTTCACGACTTTACACCAGGGATGTAGTTGTTGCTCCGAGCAAGAAAGCTAGGTAGCTGGAGGTGTGTGAGAAAGCTATCCACCTACCCGGGTAACCCGATTTGAGGGTATTGGTCCAGAAATAAAAACAGGGGTACAAAAATTGGTCGAAATTACGCCAAAGAAAGCCTTAAAATGCGTATTTTTGTGCACGTGCGAGAAAATTGGAGCGAATTTCACCATTTTCGCCGTTAAAAAGGTCATCAGGCCACCAAAATTCAATTCTTCTTTGACTTGACGACAAGAAACCCAGCTAACCAGCAAGAAAGGTGCCTAACAGGTGAGATATTACATTATCCCTCAGCTATATCGCTGCTTTACACCCTTTCTGACCCGAGAATAGAAGTTCACACCCAAAAAATGACATGTGCGCTTTTTCAATCAAGATTAGTGACGACAGACCTGCAAAGCAGATCAAACGAAATTGTTCCACACAACCTTTACGCAAAAATAATAGAAAACGTGTGTATGTGCGTGCGTATCGACTTGGGGACAGTAGCATTGAACAAACACGCGCACCAGTTTACTGTTGCGGGCCCCGACTACGCAACAGAAAACCATAATAACAACAACATGGCAATAAAAGGCGCGCATTTGCAGGCGACGCCAAGCGAGGCACCTGCCGCACCCTGTTTGTGATTTGCGCGCTTTTTAGGTTGCTGTGTGTGGCTCCACGAACGGCATGTTATGTTAGCGTGACAGGCAGGTCGGAACGCGCGCCTTTGTTGTCTGTTGTTGTTTGTTTTCTGTTGCGTAGTTGGGCCCCGCAACAGTAAATTGGTGCGCGTGTTTGTTCAATGCTACTGTCCCCAAGTCGATCCGCACGCACATACACACATTTTCTATTATTTTTGCGTAAAGGTTGTGTGGAACAATTTCGTTTGATCTGCTTTGCAGCTCTGCCGTCACTAATCTTGATTGAAAAAGCGCACATGTCATTTTTTGGGTGTGAACTTCTATTCTCGGGTCGGAAAGGGTGTAAAGCAGCGATATAGCTGAGGGATAATGTAATATCTCACCTGTTAGGCACCTTTCTTGCTGGTTAGCTGGGTTTCTTGTCGTCAAGTCAAAGAAGAATTGAATTTTGGTGCCCTGATGACCTTTTTAACGGCGAAAATGGTGAAATTCGCTCCAATTTTCTCGCACGTGCACAAAAATACGCATTTTAAGGCTTTCTTTGGCGTAATTTCGACCAATTTTTGTACCCCTGTTTTTATTTCTGGACCAATACCCTCAAATCGGGTTACCCGGGTAGGTAGATAGCTTTCTCACACACCTCCAGCTACCTAGCTTTCTTGCTCGGATCAATAACTACATCCCTGGTGTAAAGTCGTGAAAAAAATTCTTACCATTGCACCGCGCCTGTTCACATATCAAACAATCGTACAATCTCCAAGAACGGCAGTGATTCGGTACATTGATCGGTTAATCGCTGCTAAATTGATCTCTTCCAATTCCAATTTTAATGTAATTGTTTGCGCTGAGTTCTGGTTGCGGTTCCTCGTCGTGCCGTGTTGTCCTTGTTCATGTTCATCACACACCCGCACACATTATGGCAATATCATGTTAATTACCAAGCCCATGAATGGACTCTTGCGTATAGCTCAATAAAAAAACATGAACATGAACATTTGGGTTTCCACTTTCGTCAGCGGTTTTCAAAAAAAAATCAATAAGTGCATGGAATGCTGCATGATGATGTTACACCGTTAGTACCTAAGCTATTGTCTTCAGTTTTTTTTTTTGGATCACCCAATGCACAGCAGTTCCAGAGCACGACACAAAAAAATCGATAAACACATGTGTTGCATAGGGGTGCTGATGTTGGGGTTCTCTGCTGATGTTTTACCTTATCAATAAATAACGCGCGTGAGCGCGTCCCTCTGACTCATCGTCAGCGTCGGTTTTTGGACCCCCGAAAAAATCTATGTGATTTTCCACATAGTGGAAATTACATAGATTTTTTTACAGGGTGCGATCGCCAAGCGCCCACGGGGAGAAATAATTAAAGTCCGCGGGACTTTGCGCTTTTGAAAACCTTATTTGAATCACCGCTGCTCTATTCGTCGGGCCTGCTGATGCAGCCGAGGAAATGCAACTTCCTGCAGTCCGAAGTCAAATATTTGGGCTTCGTGTTGGACGCCGAGGGCATTCGCCCGAATCCGGACAAAGTGGCGGCAATCTGTGACATGAAGCCGCCGGTGAACAAACAGGGCGTGCGTCGCTTCATGGGAATGGTCGGCTTCTGCCGGCAGTTCATTCCCGGCTGCTCGAAGATCGCATCGCCGCTGAACCGACTGATGAAGGTCGATGAACAATTCCGCTAGTCCAAGCAGCAGAATGAAGCGTTCAACGAGTTGAAGCGCAGATTGACGAGTGAACCCGTCATGTTGGTCTATCTCGACATGGATAAACCATGGGTGGTGCGCACGGATGCCAGTTCGGCCGGTTTGGGCGCAGTGCTCGAACAGATAGGTTCGGATGACAGCTGCATCCGGTGGCCTATGCATCACGCGCCACCAACGCCGCTGAGTCGAATTACAGCGCGACCGAACTCGAATGTCTGGCCATCAAGTGGGCTCTGGACAAGTTCGACAACTATCTGCGTGGACATGACATTTTGATCATGACTGACCATGTTGCCATGCAAGATTGCATGAATCAGCGCATGCGATGCAACAAGCGTGTCGAAAAGTGGGTCACCAGCATCGCGATGATGAACCCAAAGGTGGTGTACACGCCCGGTCGTGGCAATCATGTGCCCTACTGCCTCAGCCGAATTCCAAAAGACCTGCACGATCCTCAAGACAAGATCGATCGTGCCAACTGGTTTCGGAACGAGATCGATCGAATGATCAAAGAGTCCGAACAGCAGGCGATCGAATGTCAGGAGAAGAACTCTGCCGAGCCTGCTGATGTGGCTGTGAATTCGAGTCCGACTGTGACTCGGATTATTGGTCGAACGACGAGTTTGACGATGATGACATTGAGTTTGACGTCGATGAACTGTTTGACGAGGCCGAAAACGAGGGTGATCTCGTGGCGCACGTGAGCAAAGTGCGCTGTGACTGCGCGTCTGATGGTGACTGTCTGCCGATCACGAAAGAGGCGGACCTCAGACAATTGCGTGACGAATGCGAAAACGTCGCGGTGATGAAAGTCGGCATGCGTCGACGTCGCATAAAACAGGCACCGTCGCTGACGACGATTCCGGAGAACGATGACGTGCACGTCGAGCTGATCGGCAAGACGACTGAGCAGATCAGTACTGCGGTTCGTGATAAGATCATCGAACAACAAGCCGGCGATGAATTCTTGGCGCGGTTGAAGCTCAAGCTGGAGCATCCGTTGAAACCGCTGCCCGAGCCGGAGACCGAATTTGACAAATACATCGAGAAGCATTTCGGTGAATACTTCGTGGACGACACAAGTATCATTCGGCACGTGTGTGAACTGGTGACAACATATTAACTCTATTATGCCTTATATTACACATTCATTCTGGTGTACCACATGATACCCTTGTGTTCCTCCACTTAACCTATTCTCTTTCTTTCTTTTTCCTCATAATTCAGTTCGTCCAGTGTCGGTTTTCGGAGTTCGTTTGGAGTTGTTCCTTAGTTGTGTTGGGCGCGATTGCGCTGCCTTTGTGATTTTACTTACTAATAAAACCTAACGAGAAAGACGGAACGCGGAAATCCTATTTGTGTGTTGAATAATCGGAGATAATCCGGCCGTCAGGAGAATCTGTCGGTTCGTTTGGCGATTGAAATCCCCATATTATTGGCATATTTGGAACGCTATTGGTGATTTGTGCTTATGTGACCTGTTTACGAGCTCGCAGGACCACATTTGGTGAGCCCGACGTGATTTGTTGGGCTTGCCATCGCGACCTTCGACCTTAAAGGAGCAGATTTTGTAGAGTTTGGGGGGCTATTTTGGGGATTTTTGCAATTTTCATCAACCTAAAACTTGTTTTTCGTTTGAGATTTCGACCGTCCGAGGTGAGCCAACCGAAGCAACGAGCACCGCGACAACCGCGACAGCGTCTACGGCAACTGCTACGACCGTCATCTTCAACCGCAGCAACGCCAGCTCTAACAGCTGGTCCTGTGTGAGGCACAAAAGGACCGAAACCGCCGCAGGTCTAGGTCGCGTGCAGTGTAAGGGGAGCTGTTAGAGTGCTGGTACCTTCGACGTCTTCAAATCAGCGCAACAAATCATCGCTTCATCAGCCAACACGTCGAAAAACGACAAACATCGCATCGAACATCCGTCTGGGCCGAAAAGTGACGATTGTCTGGGGGTCGAGTTTGGAGAGTTGCATCGTGTTCCCGGTGGTCTATTAACCAGTTTTCGACAGAACTCTGCCCATTTTTTCAAGGCAGACCCCTGGCCATTTTTTTCGCGGATTTTTTGACATAGATTTTGGCCGACGAAGTGCGAAAGTGGAGTGAAAAGTGATTTTTGACGATTTTTGGAGTTGATTGTTTTTGTGTTTGGTGAATCGAACGAGATTGGATTTCGGCATCAACACAACGGTTGGACACTGCTGCAACTGCTACAATCGACGGCGACACGATATTGGCACTTTTGAAACATCAGCTGATCTGTTTGTTGTGAGACCGTTTTTTAACGATTTTTGGATATTTTATGACCTTCAACGCGTCCATTCTTTTCGGCATCAACTGTTAACTTCTTCAATTCAATTCCACATCGTAGCTGACAACAAGTACTCGCATAAAACACGACTTCAGTGCCGATCAACGTGATTTGATATAAAATAAAAATTGTTTTTTTGTTCGTTGGGGTAGAATTTACCCGTGATCGATAATTTTTTGATTTTTGTTTTGTCTCGTGTAAAGTGGTCTGACGACTTGGACGGACGAGTGACACATCAAAAGAACCAGCGTGAGACGCTCTACAATCTGGTATTCAACTCGACGCGCAACGTACAACATCGACTGATTTCGACCTTGTTCTGAATTTCGACAAAAGTCAACTTTTCATTTCCGTCTTTTTGACCTGATCTACTGGTTCCTGTGCTTGTGTTGCTTTGTCGATTGGAGATCTTCAGTTTCTAATTCTTCTGAGTGCATTTGCAAAAGGATCGAAACGATTTGGACGATTTTCGAGAAAAATTGAAATTTTTCGGAATTTCTTCGATTTCACTTTCTTTTAATTAACATCAACGTCAGCCATCATTTCGTTTGTGGTGAGCATCGTTCTTCTCAACGTCTGGCATCTATTCAGCGGTATTTCAGCGCGAATAAAGGCGATTTGAGCGAAATAAAAATTGTTGAGTGTCAAAAAGTGCGATTTTGCGTCGTTTTTGTGGTTTGAAGCATCTGATCGATTCGTGTTGTACTGTAATCGCCTGATATTGTGATCAAAAGTTGGAGCGAGCGACAACAACTGCAACGATAGATACCTGATTCGCCGAACAAAAGTCTGTATCGACCTGTCTACGACTCTGCAAAAATTCTGAAAAGTGCGATTTTGACGATATTTCGCGAATTTCGACCAACTTTCGTGGCCGAGTCATCAAATCAGCTTGTGTGAGGCAGCCTAGACCTGTGTATTGTATGTTTTGATCAAAAACGAAGCAACTGGAACGATATTCAGCGAGAAATTAATTTTTGAAATTTGTTTTCTCTTAATTTTCATTTAACGCTGTTATCGTCATGGCATCGAGTTCTAACGCAAATAATGATGTCAACACACATCAACGTGAACCGTGTGCTTACTGCCAGTCCACAGAGCATCGAAACCAGGATTGCCCGTCCATAAACAGGGGTCTACGGCAGATTGCGGCGAACATCATGAATGGTCTGTCATCTTTTGGTCGTCTACAGCGAACATCAGCCAACACAGCTTCGACTTCAAATGTGCAACGGGGTGGAGTTAGTAGTGGAAGTTCTGGTGTTGCGGCTAGTACGAGATCGACACGTCAGCATCCACGGTTGGACGAGAATCGACAACAAATTCAGGCTGCGGCACAACAAAATTCGAATGTCGCTCGTGTGCACAACCTACTTGACAGGTATGATCAACATCCGGCTCATGGTGCATTGAGACCGTCAACGTCAACACCTCACCCGCCACAAATTACGATCAATGAGCAACAGCAAACATCACCAATCCAGCCTTCCGCTCATTTGTCAACGTCGGCTATGAGTGTTGAACGTTCGAATGTTGCCTTGGTGAGTCAGGGACACCCTGTACCCGTCGTTATGCGTCAGTCGGACAGCAACAGTGAGCGTGAGTTGAGTGGTGAGCCCGTTTTGACCATGGCAGTTCCGAACTTGGACACTGCTGAGGCGCGATCTCGAGG
Source organism: Rhynchonema sp. JSB1_4 (assembly GCA_030248065.1). Classification (NCBI taxonomy): domain Eukaryota; kingdom Metazoa; phylum Nematoda; class Chromadorea; order Monhysterida; family Xyalidae; genus Rhynchonema; species Rhynchonema sp. JSB1_4. The sequence goes on along the minus strand of JASAMV010008109.1, from coordinate 8,579 downwards.
TGAACGTGTGCCACACATGATTATGCGTCCACTACCAAACGGCTACATCAGCTTGAACGTCGTTGAATGGCATCAACGTGATCCCGTGACTGTGAACAGACTTCAGTACTTCTTGCTTACCAGTCCGAACTATCGTGACATGAACTTCGACGACATGACAGCTTGGATTGTGCACAAATTCGATATTTTGAGATTTTTCGGTGAGGAATTGGGTTTGCAGAACATCGACGAAGTTACCATCAAGTTCTTGCGAATTGTGCAAGGTTATCAGCAGTCAGATGCTCAACGCGCAATTGAACCGGCACCGCCGTTGAATGCAGCCCACAGCAACAACAATCAACAACCGATTGAGGCGCTAGATTCGGATGACGACCATGATTCACAACCCGCCGCAGTTTCAACGCAAAACAATAATCGTAACTTGAGTGTCGCGCAGCAACGTCAATCCACTGGTACTGCTTTAACCTTGGTGCATCAACCGTCCAGGGCTGTTACTCTATCAAACAACGACGAACATTTGCATCAACCTGGCGCCAACTATGCGATGATTCCAGTTCCGGGTTTGAACACTGATGAAGCTCGTGCCAATGGCCAGAGTGTACCGCACATTGTGATTCGACCATTGAGAAGTGGCTTTGTCAGCTTGGATGTTGTTGAATGGTATCAGACTGATCCAGTTATGGTTCGCAAAATGCAATGTCAACTTGCCCGTGCGTACACCGATCGTGACTTCGACGATTGGGTTGTTCATCAATACGACGTACTCAAGTTTTTCGCTGAAATGGGGCTTCGCAATTCCAGACAGGCGCAAGGTGTGTTCTTGGAAGCGCTCGATCGTCTTGATGTTTCACGGACTGATCCCCCACTACATGCAATCGAGCCACCGCCCACGGCAACCTATAACATTGCTGACATGAATAACACGGCTAATGTTAATGATGAACTTGTTGGTGCACAGCAGCGAATCAACGTGCAAACAGCCACAGAAAATCTTGGTGAACGACAGAACAATAGGCGTGCGGTAGTGCAATTCCACCAACCACAGTCGAATACACGTGTGATGAACGAGACAGATGTGATGAATGTCAACAATCGGCCAAGTGAGCAACAGCGTCGTGCACCGCCAGCCGCTCAATATGGTGCTTCCTCGCAAGCCAGTTGCACTCAGAGCTTGTGTCAAACCGGCGATCAACGACCGACAGCTCCAGCGCTGCGGGTACAAACTTCTATCCCGCACGTGCAACAGTAAGGACTACGTATGCCTGGTAGTACACCTAGTGTGTATTGCCTATTACCGGACAACAGCATTAGTAATTGTGACGTATGTGGTGGACGACACGGACATCCACAAGTGTTCCATACCGACGACCGTACTGATGCCGTACCTATGCAAGGCGAATCGACTGATCGGAATATCGGCGATTATCGTACTTCTTCTACCAACCAACAGTCACGGCAAACTGCGCCTGGTTCACCGAATCATATTCGTTCAACGTCACGTAGTCCGCGTCTATCTCAAAGACCCGTGCGTCAGAATTCGAATTCGCAACAACTGTGTGACGCAACAACTGAACAAAATGATTGCGACTTACAAGAAGAACGGTTCCATTCAAATGTACACCGGTGCAGGATCAGAGCAGCACTTCACTGCATTTGAACGCGAAGTTCGTGAATTGTGTGGAAATGTCGGTGCCAACACAAATGAAGAAGCTGCGTTCGTATTGTACGTTTTGTTGGGAAACGAACCGAAAGTGCTATGGAATGCCTTGGGTTCCAGCCGATTTCATTATCGAAAGGCAATTCGTGAACTTGGACGATCATATGGTGCTGATACACACGCGTACACCGCTGATCTTCAAATGTCCAAACTTGAATGGGTGCCCTCGAAAGATACGATTGATACCTATCTATAACGTGTCAACTCTTTCACCGCCAAACTGTTTCCGCGTGCTAAAGCACATCAGTTCGCTGAGAACGCCGCAATGATGTTTCGACAAGGACTACCGGAATTGTTCAAGTCGCATTTGGCTATTAGTCGTGTCGATACTCACAGCATCACTGAGATGGTATCGTGTTTGCGTGCGTAGATCATGGCGAAAGAAAGCATCGGCATGACTTGGACCACTGAAAATCTGAATCCATTGAAAGCCGCGCATGATGGAGCGATTCGGAACAGTGTCACAGATGCATCACTTCGAGGTGGCCGAGGTCGAGGAAATGGTCGTGGATCATATCATCCAAGCAATGAGCAACGTTACACGCTGCGTGGAGGTCAACAACACCGTGGTGGCAGACAGGGTGTGGTGCACACTTGTTATACATGTGGCGAACAAGGTCACCGCTCGTTCGAATGTCCGCAGAATAGACGTGATCAACAAAATCAGCAATCGACTAACGATGCACAACGTGGTTCAATGCATCGACCAAATGGAAGTGAACAGAACAATGGCAATGGTCGTGCTTGTTTTATTTGTGGTGATCCGACACATTTGTCCCCGCAGTGTCCACAAAAGTTTCAACGTCTGAAACAACAGCAGCCTCAACAGCAAGTTATTATGCCCAGCGACGCAGGTCCACATCATCATCAGAAGCAGGTTGTGGCAAGGAAAGAAAGCTCAGTGAGCGAGTCCAGCAGCGACGATGGTGGCTGCATGAATTGCAATAGGCAACAATGCTATTGTGGCGCCCGACCTAGCGTAATTTACAAACCGAAACAGGTAAAGATGAACAAAACCAGCTATCGACCTGATGTGAGCATCCGAAAGATCAAATGTGTTGATATTGTGAGCGATGACGAACACGACGACAAGACCTGTAATGAAAAGAAACAGATCAATCAACCGTTGGACTCGGAATGTGAATGGCTCGAAACGCCAAACTGGATTGATACTGAGCAACAACACGTTCTTGGTTTCATCGAAGGTCAACCATTCTGCATGTCAGCGGATTTGAATCGTTCAACAAACGCAATCTCGCAGTCTGCATTGCACCGAATTGAGTCTGAAAATGGTGCTAATGCTTGTCGCTTCACGTTGAACAGCACCACGGATTTTGCGCATCGGCAAATGACTACTGACAAGACGCAACAGTTCGTACAGTTGAAACTGAAATTGAACTACCGTATTTGCATGATGCCGTTTGCGATCGTTGATGATATCGATGCTGAATCCGAAATTGTATTGGGTGCGTTGTGCGAGAGCATGATTCGTCCGATTGCTTCGCCATCTGAATCCAACAAGTCGACAAAACGATCAAAGAAGAAGAAGGCTACTCGCAACGTGAGCTCGGCCGACGTCTTCGAGTCTGATTGTTCTGATGAACCGGAATTCAACAAATCGGTTATCAAACGTCGCAAACCGAAACGTGATAAACGAAAGTCCAATACCGACAGAAGTGCGATTCAGCGGTATTTCAGCGCGAATAAAGGCGATTTGAGCGAAATAAAAATTGTTGAGTGTCAAAAAGTGCGATTTTGCGTCGTTTTTGTGGTTTGAAGCATCTGATCGATTCGTGTTGTACTGTAATCGCCTGATATTGTGATCAAAAGTTGGAGCGAGCGACAACAACTGCAACGATAGATACCTGATTCGCCGAACAAAAGTCTGTATCGACCTGTCTACGACTCTGCAAAAATTCTGAAAAGTGCGATTTTGACGATATTTTGTGATTTTTCGTTTCGCGAATTTCGACCAACTTTCGTGGCCGAGTCATCAAATCAGCTTGTGTGAGGCAGCCTAGACCTGTGTATTGTATGTTTTGATCAAAAACGAAGCAACTGGAACGATATTCAGCGAGAAATTAATTTTTGAACTTTATTTTCTCTTAATTTTCATTTAACGCTGTTATCGTCATGGCATCGAGTTCTAACGCAAATAATGATGTCAACACACAGCAACGTGAACCGTGTGCTTACTGCCAGTCCACAGAGCATCGAAACCAGGATTGCCCGTCCATAAACAGGGGTCTACGGCAGATTGCGGCGAACATCATGAATGGTCTGTCATCTTTTGGTCGTCTACAGCGAACATCAGCCAACACAGCTTCGACTTCAAATGTGCAACGGGGTGGAGTTAGTAGTGGAAGTTCTGGTGTTGCGGCTAGTACGAGATCGACACGTCAGCATCCACGGTTGGACGAGAATCGACAACAAATTCAGGCTGCGGCACAACAAAATTCGAATGTCGCTCGTGTGCACAACCTACTTGACACGTATGATCAACATCCGGCTCATGGTGCATTGAGACCGTCAACGTCAACACCTCACCCGCCACAAATTACGATCAATGAGCAACAGCAAACATCACCAATCCAGCCTTCCGCTCATTTGTCAACGTCGGCTATGAGTGTTGAACGTTCGAATGTTGCCTTGGTGAGTCAGGGACACCCTGTACCCGTCGTTATGCGTCAGTCGGACAGCAACAGTGAGCGTGAGTTGAGTGGTGAGCCCGTTTTGACCATGGCAGTTCCGAACTTGGACACTGCTGAGGCGCGATCTCGAGGTGAACGTGTGCCTCACATGATTATGCGTCCATTACCAAACGGCTACATCAGCTTGAACGTCGTTGAATGGCATCAACGTGATCCAGTGACTGTGAACAGACTTCAGTACTTCTTGCTTACCAGTCCGAACTATCGTGACATGAACTTCGACGACATGACAGCTTGGATTGTGCACAAATTCGATATTTTGAGATTTTTCGGTGAGGAATTGGGTTTGCAGAACATCGACGAAGTTACCATCAAGTTCTTGCGAATTGTGCAAGAATATCAGCAGTCAGATGCTCAACGCGCAATTGAACCTGCACCGCCGTTGAATGCAGCCCACAGCAACAACAATCAACAGCCGATTGAGGCGCTAGATTCGGATGACGACCATGATTCACAACCCGCTGCAGTTTCAACGCAAAACAATAATCGTAACTTGAGTGTCGCGCAGCAACGTCAATCCACTGGTACTGCTTTAACCTTGGTGCATCAACCGTCCAGGGCTGTTACTCTATCAAACAACGACGAACATTTGCATCAACCTGGCGCCAACTATGCGATGATTCCAGTTCCGGGTTTGAACACTGATGAAGCTCGTGCCAATGGCCAGAGTGTACCGCACATTGTGATTCGACCATTGAGAAGTGGCTTTGTCAGCTTGGATGTTGTTGAATGGTATCAGACTGATCCAGTTATGGTTCGCAAAATGCAATGTCAACTTGCCCGTGCGTACACCGATCGTGACTTCGACGATTGGGTTGTTCATCAATACGACGTACTCAAGTTTTTCGCTGAAATGGGGCTTCGCAATTCCAGACAGGCGCAAGGTGTGTTCTTGGAAGCGCTCGATCGTCTTGATGTTTCACGGACTGATCCCCCACTACATGCAATCGAGCCACCGCCCACGGCAACCTATAACATTGCTGACATGAATAACACGGCTAATGTTAATGATGAACTTGTTGGTGCACAGCAGCGAATCAACGTGCAAACAGCCACAGAAAATCTTGGTGAACGACAGAACAATAGGCGTGCGGTAGTGCAATTCCACCAACCACAGTCGAATACACGTGTGATGAACGAGACAGATGTGATGAATGTCAACAATCGGCCAAGTGAGCAACAGCGTCGTGCACCGCCAGCCGCTCAATATGGTGCTTCCTCGCAAGCCAGTTGCACTCAGAGCTTGTGTCAAACCGGCGATCAACGACCGACAGCTCCAGCGCTGCGGGTACAAACTTCTATCCCGCACGTGCAACAGTAAGGACTACGTATGCCTGGTAGTACACCTAGTGTGTATTGCCTATTACCGGACAACAGCATTAGTAATTGTGACGTATGTGGTGGACGACACGGACATCCACAAGTGTTCCATACCGACGACCGTACTGATGCCGTACCTATGCAAGGCGAATCGACTGATCGGAATATCGGCGATTATCGTACTTCTTCTACCAACCAACAGTCACGGCAAACTGCGCCTGGTTCACCGAATCATATTCGTTCAACGTCACGTAGTCCGCGTCTATCTCAAAGACCCGTGCGTCAGAATTCGAATTCGCAACAACTGTGTGACGCGGTTGGGGGGGGGTTCGGGGGGCGGGAAGCGAGACCTTTTTTGGTCGGAAAGCAAGGTGGTATTGCTGTGGCCGACGAAATAAACTGAACAAAATGATTGCGACTTACAAGAAGAACGGTTCCATTCAAATGTACACCGGTGCAGGATCAGAGCAGCACTTCACTGCATTTGAACGCGAAGTTCGTGAATTGTGTGGAAATGTCGGTGCCAACACAAATGAAGAAGCTGCGTTCGTATTGTACGTTTTGTTGGGAAACGAACCGAAAGTGCTATGGAATGCCTTGGGTTCCAGCCGATTTCATTATCGAAAGGCAATTCGTGAACTTGGACGATCATATGGTGCTGATACACACGCGTACACCGCTGATCTTCAAATGTCCAAACTTGAATGGGTGCCCTCGAAAGATACGATTGATACCTATCTATAACGTGTCAACTCTTTCACCGCCAAACTGTTTCCGCGTGCTAAAGCACATCAGTTCGCTGAGAACGCCGCAATGATGTTTCGACAAGGACTACCGGAATTGTTCAAGTCGCATTTGGCTATTAGTCGTGTCGATACTCACAGCATCACTGAGATGGTATCGTGTTTGCGTGCGTAGATCATGGCGAAAGAAAGCATCGGCATGACTTGGACCACTGAAAATCTGAATCCATTGAAAGCCGCGCATGATGGAGCGATTCGGAACAGTGTCACAGATGCATCACTTCGAGGTGGCCGAGGTCGAGGAAGTGGTCGTGGATCATATCATCCAAACAATGAGCAACGTTACACGCTGCGTGGAGGTCAACAACACCGTGGTGGCAGACAGGGTGTGGTGCACACTTGTTATACATGTGGCGAACAAGGTCACCGCTCGTTCGAATGTCCGCAGAATAGACGTGATCAACAAAATCAGCAATCGACTAACGATGCACAACGTGGTTCAATGCATCGACCAAATGGAAGTGAACAGAACAATGGCAATGGTCGTGCTTGTTTTATTTGTGGTGATCCGACACATTTGTCCCCGCAGTGTCCACAAAAGTTTCAACGTCTGAAACAACAGCAGCCTCAACAGCAAGTTATTATGCCCAGCGACGCAGGTCCACATCATCATCAGAAGCAGGTTGTGGCAAGGAAAGAAAGCTCAGTGAGCGAGTCCAGCAGCGACGATGGTGGCTGCATGAATTGCAATAGGCAACAATGCTATTGTGGCGCCCGACCTGGCGTAATTTACAAACCGAAACAGGTAAAGATGAACAAAACCAGCTATCGACCTGATGTGAGCATCCGAAAGATCAAATGTGTTGATATTGTGAGCGATGACGAAGACGACGACAAGACCTGTAATGAAAAGAAACAGATCAATCAACCGTTGGACTCGGAATGTGAATGGCTCGAAACGCCAAACTGGATTGATACTGAGCAACAACACGTTCTTGGTTTCATCGAAGGTCAACCATTCTGCATGTCAGCGGATTTGAATCGTTCAACAAACGCAATCTCGCAGTCTGCATTGCACCGAATTGAGTCTGAAAATGGTGCTAATGCTTGTCGCTTCACGTTGAACAACACCACGGATTTTGCGCATCGGCAAATGACTACTGACAAGACGCAACAGTTCGTACAGTTGAAACTGAAATTGAACTACCGTATTTGCATGATGCCGTTTGCGGTCGTTGATGATATCGATGCTGAATCCGAAATTGTATTGGGTGCGTTGTGCGAGAGCATGATTCGTCCGATTGCTTCGCCATCTGAATCCAACAAGTCGACAAAACGATCAAAGAAGAAGAAGGCTACTCGCAACGTGAGCTCGGCCGACGTCTTCGAGTCTGATTGTTCTGATGAACCGGAATTCAACAAATCGGTTATCAAACGTCGCAAACCGAAACGTGATAAACGAAAGTCCAATACCGACAGAAGTGCGATTCAGCGGTATTTCGGGCGCGAATAAAGGCGATTTGAGCGAAATAAAAATTGTTGAGTGTCAAAAAGTGCGATTTTGCGTCGTTTTTTGTGGTTTTAACCATCTGAACGATTCGTGTTGTACTGTAATCGCCTGATATTGTGATCAAAAGTTGGAGCGAGCGACGACGACTGCAACGATAGATACCTGATTCGCCGAACAAAAGTCTGTATCGACCTGTCTACGACTTCTGCAAAAATTCTGAAAAGTGCGATTTTGACGATATTTTGTGATTTTTCGTTTCGCGAATTTCGACCAACTTTCGTGGCCGAGTCATCAAATCAGCTTGTGTGAGGCAGCCTAGACCTGTGTATTGTATGTTTTGATCAAAAACGGAGCAACTGGAACGTTATTCAGCGAGAAATTAATTTTTGAAATTTATTTTCTCTTAATTTTCATTTAACGCTGTTATCGTCATGACATCGAGTTCTAACGCAAATAATGATGTCAACACACAGCAACGTGAACCGTGTGCTTACTGCCAGTCCACAGAGCATCGAAACCAGGATTGCCCGTCCATAAACAGGGGTCTACGGCAGATTGCGGCGAACATCATGAATGGT